>JAUOBV010497738.1:0-10057 GCA_032360425.1 Rubia occidens | reverse complement strand
TGCTTATACCTTCATCATTTTTTCGGGCTTATCCTGCATTCAAGAATTTATATGGAGTACCCTTTTCTCACTTCCATGTCATGGCGGAAATTTATGGTAAAAACAATGCAACTGGAAAACCTGTTGAGGGATTTGAAGAACCTGTATGAAACATGGATGAGGAGAAAAGTGTGCAAGTTGACATTGAGTCGAGTGGTGATGATGGTGATTTTCAAACTGTTAAGCCCACTCTTCCATTGAAGAAAGCTAAAATAGAGAAGAGTTCTAAAAAGAGGAAGAATGCAAAGGCGATTGAGAGTTCTAGACCACGGAACTCGCAAGCTTACAACATTTTATGAAAGATATGAATGGTCATCTTTTGACAATGGCTAATGTTTTGTTTCGTGCTAATAATCATGAGCAAGACACGGCTGATAAGTGTAACAATGTTTTGGGAGAGTTACTTGAATTAGATGGTTTATCACCAAGTGAGGCGATGGAAGCAGCAACCTTTCTTACAGTTTTGCCAAACAAATTGAATATCTTTTTCAGTTGTCCCACTTAGTTGAAAAGGCAATATATTAAGTCAATATATGAAGTTTTTACTTGGTTCTGATGCTTCTGGTGGTGGTGGGGATATTTAAGGGGCTTATAGTTTTCGATGTTGAATAATCAGTGTTTCATTTTAAAATTTTCACTATTGTATTAGATAAATATTGTGTTGGTGGATATCAAACATTATGTATTTTGAAAAAAATATTGAATTTGATATTTATATCCTCTGGGACGTCCTTCTTAAAATATTTACGCATGTGATTTTTTTAACATCATTATTATAATTATAAATAGATTTATGTTTTTTAATCACATACAAAATAATTTATACTTATATATATTATAAAAAATAATAGAAATTAATATTTTTTCCCTAGTGTGAATCAAACAGTAACAAAGGGAATGAGAGATAATTCGATTCCCTTTCCATAACTGAACTGTACAGATTTAAAATTTTAGGATTATTCCTTTCATTTCCATTTATTTTTCTGTCATGTTTCATTTCCCTTTCCCTACTTGAACCAAACGACCCCTAACGAATAATGGATAGATTAGTAATTTTTCTAATGCTACGTCATCACTTTGATATTTCACTATGAAGTTTCACTTAGAATATCATTACTCTATTAAAAATTTCCTATCACAATTTTCCAAAGTTGTATTCACAAGATGATATCAAGACTGCAAGAAATTGCTTGGTTAGGAAATTTTAACGTGGTAGTATAACTCACATGACCGCATTGATGATTTGAATTTTTTGGAATAGAAGTTTTGTGATCTTTATTCCTATATATAGATTATTTCTTTCGTAATGTTGTCTATAGATTTTCTTTAGCTATTACAATTATGTCAATTATGTCATGTATTTTGTTACAAACTGGATCTATGATTGGAGGCTATTTGGACCCAAGATTATAAATAAAATAGATATTTTTACCACAATCACTTATAGGAGTTCCGAACTCGAAATCTCTTCCCAAGTGGTTATTGTCATTTTCACTAAAGATCTGAATGTTAGTTGCGATTTCGGAACCACAAGGGCCAACTAAACTTCCGAATTCGGAACTTATACACACGAAAAAGTTCCGATTTTGGAACTCAGTCAATTAAAATCACTGTTTATGCATAAAAAACCAGAAATGGACCGGAATTCCTCTTCGAATAAGGAACCTACTTAGGACCTGGGGTCATGTTCTGGAATCAGAAGATGGATCAAGTTCCGACACATGGACTGACTACAAGAATCGAGTCGAAGGACTTAGGTTACGAACTCGGAACTAGATAAAGGTGATTAAATCACATTTATTAAAGCGAAAAATAATTTCCTTTGTCGGAAAATTTAAAACATTACAGGGCATCAAAATCGAAGCCAGAGAAGTCACCTTCGAAGTAACTAGTACTAGTCTAATAAAACCGCATTTAATCCTCCTTTCTTACACTAGTGAATAGACAGTTTTTGGAAAGACCACCATTCCATAACCTTATGGAAAAATGATATTGCATTAGAATTATGGAAAGGTACTATCTCTTTCCCATTTCAATCTGTACACTTTGACTTTTGACAGTTGACTTGGAAAATGTTTGATCTTTAATATCTTTCATGGAAGATAATTAAAAATTGTGAAAAATTGATATTTTGAAAATATATGTTATAACGAATCTAACAAGGTATAACACAATAATATCTACACTTGTATACTAATTCAATTTTATGGTCAAAGTTAAGAAATATTGACTAAACGATTAGTTAAATTGCAGCTTGAAATGAGACAGATGGAATAAAAGGTTTTATTTGCAATATTAAAAATTTACTATGCAACGTGCAGTAGTTATAAGTTTATGACCCGATTAATACAATCCAAAATTTTAACTTGATTTATTCTAATTTGCAGTTTAAACATTGATATTTCCATAACTTATGGAAACAGACTCTAGTAAATATATATACTCCTTCTGTCCCATCTCTATTTGCACAGCAATCATTATCACACTATTCAAAAAATATGTTTGACCATTAATATATTGATAAACTCTTATGTGAGACCATCTCACAATGAGACCAAAGATTAATGTGCAGTATTATGAAGTTCAAAAAGAGATAGGGCTTCAAATATAATTTAAGAAAATGTAGGAGAAGAATGAGGGATCTAGGTGAAAATACCACTTTTTAGGGGTGCTGGACATAAGTAATCAGGGAATTAATAATTCCGGGTCATAAGAATCTGGGTCTAAAAAATTTGCGAATTAAATTTTTTTCCTGCATTTCCACGCAATGTGCACTGGTTTTACTGTTAGACTTGATGTGTCCTTTCCAGCACTTGATGTTTCAACCAAACCTTGTGATTTTTCTTCAGACCCTTTTTTTTCCACTAAAATCATGTGTTTCAGAGTTAAATTTTGATCTTTTATTTTAAATCTCGCGTTTGTATGTTAAAATATCCACACCTTATACATGGTAACACTAGTCAGTGATATTTTGTTATATTATTCTTAATTTTAGTTTATATTTATATTTTTGATTGATGTGTTAATTTTCCATCGTGTTGTTAAAAAAAAACTAATATTGATGTTTCTTAGTTGTGAATATTAGAAATTTATTAATGTTTTTTATGTTTCAATAGCGTGAATTAATTTTTTAAATTTTAATATTGATGTTTATTTTTTTTGGATGTCCATATCACATTTAGTTGCACAATTTGATGTTATATAATTTATTTGTAATTTCATTCGATGTATTCCTTGATATTTCAATAGTATAAATTAGTATTTTAAAATTTATTGTTGATTTTATTTTTCCGATTTTAGTGTCACATTTAAAGCATATTTTGATGATTTAAAGTTTTTGTATGATTTTATATGATGTTTAAATATTTTAATATAATATATTATTTATTGTCATAACTGAGTTTTTAAATATTATAATTTGATGTGTATTTTAAATTGTTGTTTTTATTTGATGTTTAACTATTTTTACGTGTGTTTTTAATATTTTTACTTGTGTTTAATTATATGTAGTTGATGTCTAACTATTTAAAATTTTAATTTGTATTTTTAGTGTTTTTATTTGATGTTTTGATATTTTAATTTTTATGTGAATTATTAATTATTTTTGGTAATGATGAATTCTATTAAAACCAAATCGAAACTTTACACGATTTAGACCATCACTCTTAGTCTATTACAAACAAGCTTTCCTATTCCAATTAACAACTAACTTTTCTTTCTTTGACTAACCATTTTTCCTCATTTAAAATTTGAATCACAAGAGTTTCTACTTTCAATTCTACTCCTGTGAAAATCCTTCTATTTCTTTCAAGCCAAAGATTATAAAGACCAGCCACCAACCGAGCAAAATTCTTCTTTTTCCTCCTTCCTGCTAGCACAAACAATGTCTTCTGTAACTCCCTTATACTTCTGGGATTTGGAAGCACCAGGCCCTTCATCAATTTTCTGTTGTAATCACATTCCACAAACAGATGGTATAAATTCTCTGATTGCCCACAAAAACTGCAACCTTCATTAGACTTTAGTACTTCAAATTCCTTCAGCCTTGCTTTTGTTGGTAACCGCCTATTCATGAACATCCACAAGAAAAATCTTTGCTTTGGTTGTATATACATGTTCCATACTACTTTCACCATGCTTCTTCTCTCCTTTCCTCCTTTCAAAAGTTCGTACACCTTTGAGGTAATCAATTTACTTTCTCTGCTAACACAACATTTCAGCTCAGGATAGATGACATTCTGTTTCAAGGTCATCAACAGCTTCCATGACCAGCTATGAGTATAGGAGTAGCAGCACTCATCTAATGATTTTCCATTTAGATAGTATCCTGCTACCCACTTCACCCTTAACACATCTTTTTTGTTCTTCACATCCCACAGGTGCTGAAATAAGGCAGCCTTATTCCATAGTGCAGAATCTCTAATACCCATTCAACCATGCTTTTTTGTATTGCAGATAGAACTCCATGCTACAGCAGAAAAACCCATTCTTCCCTTCTTCCCTCCCCCATAAGTAGCAAGTACAGATTTGAGTGATTTTTTTATGCACGCTTTCAGGGAGGTTTAAAACATTACACCAGTAGCCAGACAAGCTTAATAAAACTGAGTTTATTAGCTGAAGTTTACCTGCATAAGATAAGTTTCTTGAGCTCCAAGCATTGATCTTGCTTCTGAATTTTCAATCAGGACCTCACAGTCAGTTTTACTCCATTTCACTGTGGAAAGTGGAAGGCCAAGATACTTCATGGGAAAGTCACCTTTTGGCATATTCAGTACACCAGCCAAGACCATCATTTCAGATTCACCCATTTTGGAGAAGAAAACTTTTGATTTACTTTCATTAGTTTCCAGCCCTGTGACTTCTTTAAACTTACTCAAGACTTCCTTGACACCATCCATACTTTTCATGTTTGCACCACAGAATAGCAGTAGATCATCAGCAAATAGCAGAGAATGTACCTCAGTTTTTTTTGCACTTTTGGTGATAATCTATTTTCTGTTACAGCATCTGCTTCCTCATGAGTCTGGTGAAATACTCTATGCTAATTACAAGTAGCAGAGGTGAAATTGGATCTCCCTGCTTGACTCCTCTTTTTGCTTCAAAGGACCTTGTGAACCTGCCATTATATGATATGCATAATTCTAATGCCATGGAGCTGCATCTAATCCATTGTATCATTTGCTCCGGAAAATGGAGTTCTTTCATCCAATCTATCATGAACCTCCAGTTTATACTGTCAAATGCCTTGCTTAGATCTATTTGAGCAACACAGCTAGGTTTCATTGTTTTTACCCCATATCTGTGTAGAAGTTCCTGGGCCACCAGAATGTTATGGGCTATATGCCTACCTTTGACTGTTTTTATATGATTTTTAAAAATTTAATTTGATAAGTTATAGTTTAAATCTTAATTTAAAAGAATAGTAGGCCCAAAAACTACAGCCCATTATGTGACCTGAATCTCGACTTGCCCATCTGCAAGCTCTTATGCTGATTTGAATTCATGCCTAATTCTGACGGAACCGACTCTTTTGAGAGATTGTTGTTTCGGATGGTAAGTTTCTTTGATTCCGAGGACATTTATTTGTTTCATATGGTAAGTTAAGAGATTACTGTTGTGGTTTGTTATTATATTGAGCTTTGGAAATGGGGTTTTTGGAGACACCCATGTTCCAGGACCACCTCACTGGAAAGGCGTGCCACGGGAGAACGAAACCCACCGTTTCTTGTGCTGCGAAATCGACGAATTATACATCCACGTGACAAATTCATTTCCTCAGCGTTTGTCACCGGCTCAATTTCATGGCGCAGCGTCTATCCCGACGAACTCGAGGAGCTCCGACGATTATTGAAATGGCTATGTTTCCGACCGTAGAAATCTGCAGACATTCGGCGATTATCGAAATGATTTCGCTGCCATCCCAAATCCGGCTGAAAGTAATGTAGAATCCGGATGATAGAGAAAGCGACAGATTACAAGGACGATGAAGCACAGGATAACAGCTCCGGCGCCGACGACGGTGATGAAGATGGGGGTTTGGGTTTTCTTGTCGTTCTTGCCTATTTGCAAATAAGTCCCTAAACTTTATTTAAAATTTTAAAAAGACCCCGAATTTAAAATATTAGCCTTTAAACATCAAATTTTAAAATTTTATGTTTTCATATTATCCCGCATGTCCCTGGTCTCAACTTTAGACACTCTCGCAGAAGACAGACTCTAATATATTTACCTACGTATAATAATAACAAATAAAAAGTTGATATTTAAAACTACGTGTTACGATGAATTGAAGAATATCAAGTACGATAATATTGTTATTCATATATCCATTCAAATATACCGTCAAATGTTAATAGATAATAGTATCAAAAAAATTAAAGATGCAAAAAGAGTTGGGACGGAGAGGGAGACGGAGGAGTATTATAAATTCTCCTGACATTGGCGAATATCCATTCCACGTAATTAGCGCAGCACGGCCCACTTTTGCCTTCGCTCCCTCCACCATCTACGAGAGTTTCGGACATGGAAAAATTAATCAAAACTCACGTACCAGGACAAACCCAACATGTAAAAATATTTTTCGTTGAATCAAATGTCGATGATTGTTGACAACCACTGATCAGTTACAAAGGATGGAGCCACATCCTAGAAATTAATATCCTTTTGTTTGGGCATAAAATCAAGATATTTTTTCATATCTTGACTTAAACTAATTTCTCAATGAACAATTGATCTTGAAAGTGAGACCTGACCATAATTATATTATACAAAATTTTCCAAGATTCCCAATCATTCATTAAATGAATGCATTCTCGGATCACCCAGAAATGGCAAGCGACTCATGTTTTGTGATATTTGTCCCGTATCCCGCAAAGATATTTTTGTCCATGGCCCAAATGCTAGCTTAAAAGTGCATCGATGACCAACTGAAGCCTTCGAATCATCCTATATGGGAAATTTTACCCGTTATGCATGAAAGTTTTATCATCTTGATCTTGATATATAGTTCAGCTCTATCTGCAAGGTAGTTCATGTTGCAAGGCAATTCGAACTGTTCCAATCTGTTTTTTTTAATATTTTTTTTATTTTAAGAAATGTATTTTGCACCTATCTCTAGGGATAAGACTTTGAAAAGGCGATAATTTTTTCTAAATTTATGGAGCAATTGTTGGGTTTTTTTTTAATTTTAAAATTTTAATTTTTTAATTGGTAGATTTTACCTTGTAAAATAAACCTGTCATAAGATGTGTTCGAACGTGAAGATACAAGAAATATTGTGAGAAAATGGTAAAATATTTAAGTTGAAAAATACAATGTTCAAATTAACAATTACAAAACGTAACTTAAGTTAAAAAAGTAATGTCACTGCTAGAAAACAGGGTCATTTGCGCCGGTAATAAAATTGTAGGAGTCGAGACCGGTGTTAATAATCACAATTGCACCGGTACGCCAGATGTCTCTTAGAATACCGTTGTATTACATAAGTAACAGACCAATTTTTTTTGTACCAGTGCAAGAACCGGTGTTTCGAACAACAAATTTTTTTTTCAATTAAGAAGATTCACACTAGTACAACAGTTACCACCTTAATGGTGTAAGGTAATAGTGCTATTGTTGTTAAGTGCACCGGTTAAATTTATGCCGGTGCATATTTTTTGGAGGTTATGTACAGACTTGCCGCCAAAAATATAAATCATGCACCAACATTTATTATTACTGGTGCATATGACCAGAAAAATGTGGGAAGTGCCAAAAAACTTTGTACTGGTACTTTTTTTTACAGGTGTGTAAATAAATGTTGTCATAGACTTACATTTGCACCGGTATTTTTGTGAAATTACCGATGTAAATCATGCATTTAATGCTCACCTACCACCTTTTTTTGGCTGGTTAAATTGGGGAAATAGTGAAGAAGAGTTCATTAATGGCTTTTTGAGGGTTGTTGAAAATATTGTATGATCTCCTATGAAGACCCTTAAAGGTATCATATTTTTGAATATGTTGATGTATATTATTGATGGTTACTGTTTGTTTTGGTATGAAGAACATATATCTTGTGTAATGTGATCATCTTAAGGTGATTCGAGTAGCATTGTTGATATTAGTTTGCCATTTGTTTTCAAGGTTGATGTAGTTAATGCTATGGTTATTGATTGTCATATTGTGGGGTTTATTATGAATGTGGTTATTTTTATTCGGAATGGTGTATGTGATGCATTAATGATCTTGCATGATCTGTATGTGGTAATGAAATTCTATTGTAATTAATTGTGTGGAAGTTTGATTGTTGCACATTTATTGATGTGTAGAGTTGTATCGTGCCAATGAGAGGCATAAGCATGTGTATTCCAACATTAGTAGGGTGAGCGGAGAATATGTTGGTTTTGTGGATGAGTTTTTGGAGTATGCTTTTAGTCGTGAGAAGCGAATATTGTATCCTTGATGTGATTGTAGAAATCAGAATCGTGCTGACAATAAGGAAATGTTGAGACCTCATTTGTACAGAAGGGGGTTTGCAAAAGATTATGTTGTGTGGATGTTTCATGGGGAAAAATCACCCCCGGAGATGGTAGTTAGTAGTGATAGAGAGTGTTTCGGAGATGCAAAATTGGATGACATATGCGAGGAGGTAGTTGATGAGTTTAGATGGAGGCCTGAGGTTTTGGCTAACTTTCTAGGTGAGAAGAATATGCCATTGTATCCAGGGTATAAGAACAAAGACATGGCCATGTCATGTTTGATGGAGTTGTTTAATTTGAAAGGTGTTGGTTCATGGAGCGATACTAGCATAAATAAATTGCTTAAGTTTCTGAATGAGAAGCCTCCGGTCGGTAATGGTATATCAGACAACCTTTATGAGGCTAAGAGAATTTTGTGTCCGATAGGAATGGAGTATGTAAAGATACATGCTTGTCCAAATGATTGTGTTTTATATAGGGGTGAGTTAAAGGATAAGATTGCTTGTCCTGTATGTAATGTTTCCTATCACAAGAAAAGGAGAAATGTGGCCATCGATGGCGAGCTTATTGTATCGGCGAGGAGGCGGGTGGTGGGAAAATGTATGTGGTACCTTCCGATTATTTCGAGACTAAAAAGGTTGTTTGAGAATGCTAAGGATGCAAAAAAAATTTGACGTGGTACGTGGATATGGGAGGTTGTAAAGATGATGATATAATTCGTCACCCGGCTGATGCAGACCAGTGGAAGAATTTTGATAAGATGTATTCAAATTTGCTTTCGAACCTAGAAAATTGAGAATGGCTTTGTCTACTAATGGTATGAACCCTTTCAATAATATTCCCTTGAAGCATGGTTCATGGCTTGGAATGCTTTCCATTTACAATCTCCCCCTGTACTTGTGCATGAAGAGGAAATATGTCTTGATGCCTATTATGATTTCCGAGCCCAAAAAGCCTGGAAATGACATCAACACTTATCTTGCCTCTTTGATAGAATATTTGAAAGTGCTATGGTCCGACGATGCTTTAATGTTTAATGATTTTCTAGGTAAGGAGTTTACCTTGAAGACAATGCTTTTTTGTACCATAAATGATTTCCTGGCATACGAAAACCTTTCCGGTTATGTAGTCAAGGGCCACGAGGCCTGTCCTATTTGTGAGGATGGGAATGAATACCATTAGTTGAAAATTGGCCAGAAAATAATATATCCTGGTAGCCAAAAATTTCTCCCATTGAAGCACTAGTTGCGTGATTACATGGTGGCATTCATCGATGGCAAGGAGAGGAGAAAGACACCTAAACCGTTGAGTTGTGTGGTTATTCACAGCAAGGTGAATAAATTGAATGTCTTTCTTGCTAAGATGTTATCAAAGGTTGGCGTGGAGGTAGAGGGGCCGTGGAATAAACGATTGGTTTTCGTTGATTTGCTATAATGGGAGAATCTTCAAGTTCGACATTGTTTTGGATGTAATGCACATTGAGAAGAATGTTTGGGTGAGTTTATTAGGCACATTATTTGGAAGAGGAAGTTATATTTACAATTATGAGCTTGTGTTTT
>JAUOBV010497409.1:0-17333 GCA_032360425.1 Rubia occidens | reverse complement strand
AAATATGCGGTCAAACTTTGCTTTTGGAACAGTGTCCCAAAAGCAACTGTGCAAATTAAGCTGGGACGGAGGGAGTATTAATTTTTTATATGTAACTAGAATTATTCACAGTGATAATTGAAAATCGTGAAAAACTAAATATGACAATAAGTAAACATGCATCAATTGGTGACTTTTCTTGTGTTTTGGACTCTCAATTGCAGGAGCTCATACAATTGGAGTATCCCATTGCCCATCATTTGATACCCGTCTGTACAACTTCACTGGAGTTCTTGGTACACAAGACCCTGCTCTAGATAGTGAATATGCAGAAAACCTGAAGAAAAACAAGTGCAAATTTCTCAACGATACGAAGACTTTAAGCGAGATGGATCCGGGAAGTTTCAGAACATTTGGTCTCAGCTACTACAAGTTGTTGTTGAAGAGGAGAGGGTTGTTTCAATCCGACGCCGCATTGACAACCAACTCTGTTGCACTTTCGTACATCAACCAACTTCTTCAGGGCTCTTTGCAGAGTTTCTTTGTTGAGTTTGCTTCGTCCATGGAGAAGATGGGTAGGATTGGTGTGTTGACTGGGTCTGCGGGTGAAATTAGGAAAACTTGTGCGTTTGTCAATAGCTAGAAATCCTCCCCCCTGGTCCAAACTCGAATAATCACAATAAATTTGTGTACTATTTGGTTTTCGGAACTTCCTTGTATGTTTTGGTTTGAGTAAAATACATTTTTTTTATACCTCTTCAGTTTTAATAATAAGCCGTTTGAGTTTGAGTTTGAGAGTTTGAGTTTGAGAGCTGCAATTTAAACATTGATCAGCTAAACTTGTCTTTAGTTAGAGTTGCAATTGAAACATTGATCGGTTAAACTTGTCTTTAGTTATACAAATACTTGGGGTGAGACGGTTTCACCTGAATTTATATTAAAATTATTTTTAAAAAATGAAGGTTTGGAGGTTAGCGATTTGGTTTTCTCTCTATTTATAGTTTTGATCTTTGATTTCCTACCTCGGCGTGGTTATTACGGAATCTTAATCGAATTTTTCAGTATTCGCATGTGAATTCAAAGTAATGTTGTAAAGTTTGCTACAATTTTGTTGGCAAGTTCTTCCACTGTCGTTCAAGGTGATTTCTCCCATTTTTCTGTAGTATATCTGTTCATTGATCTTTTTAAATGTGTTCAATAATCTATTTTTGTGTTTGAATTGGATTTTTAATGCTTTATTGGTTATTTTGTATAAGTGTGTGTTGGTTGTTCCAAGTTTAGAGAGTTTGAATGGTATCATTGTTGTTTTGTTTAATTTTCTGATATTAGATTGTGTTTATATTTTGTTAGTTTGATGTTTTCACTACTTTGTTTATGTTAAAAGGTTCTGATATGTTTATGTGTTTGTATATTTGCTTTGATTTTGCTAAATTGTTTGCTTTATTTTAAAGGTTTCTGATGTGGGCATGTGTGATATTAGTTTGTTCTTTAATAGATTTTTTTTTCTGTTTAAGTGTGTTATTTTTCTTATTTAATGATAATATTATACATTAATAACACCAAAGTCTTGTTGTGGAGGCTCGCTAGTGTTCATGTTAAGTGTAGAGGCGAATAGCCATAGAAAAGTGTGGAAATTGAAAATGTGGAAGTGGATGACTGTGTTCAGTGTGTGGTCAACTGTGATTTATGTTATGATTTTGATTTGTGTAGGTATTGAAGGGACCCGTGTAGCTCGACTAATGTATTATTCTTACCCAATGCAAGTTTTTGGCTATGTCTACAAACGATGAACATTAGTAGTTTAGAATATGTTTATATGTTTGTTCATGTATACATTATACATAAGTATCTTAGAATAGTTTTACGTGGAATCTGCTGTTGCAACAAGTATAGCTCCACTTGTGCCACCTGTACCTATGCATGAGGGATAAAAAAAATGTTACAGCTTGCTTGCAGTAGCACCAGGTGATAATTGAAAGAAAATTCTTGGAGAACACTTATTTATGTTCGCTTGCAAGCAAAATGTGAATTTGTTTCTTCAATCCATATTATGGTAATTGTTTTATCTTTTTTGTTTTCCCTTATATATATATTTAGTTCATGTACTAGATGTTTCTACCTTTTCTTTTATGTAGGAAAAAAAAGTGAGAATATTGTAATTGGTTCTAGTGGTTATTTGACATCAAATAAGGAACATGTTAACGTTTTAAATTTTGTGTTTGGACTTCTCTTTATATCTTTAGTTTAGGTAACTAATGTCTTTGTTTTATAATGTAAATTTAGAAAATGAGAAACCATTTTTTCGTTGGTTGTGTATTAGAATTGTAAAAGGAACCCGATATCTGTCTCATATTTTTGTTTGTTCTTCTTTTCATATCTTTAGTTGAGCCATTTAGCATCTTTTCTTTTTTGTTATGCCTTCATCTTCCTTTGTTATCCTCTTTTTTTGAATACAGTGATCCTAAAATTGGAAGGGTGGATTGTGCTTTGCAGTTTTCTTTACGGAGGGTGGATTGTTCTTTGTGCTTTTCCTCAAGTACTGTGCTTATATGGATGATAGCAATGGCAGCACTAATTCGATTATATGTCAGCTTTCTGAGTGATAGAGCTAACGACGTGGTTACAGCCAGTACGAAGAAAGAAGCAAGGAAGCAGCTTGCAACCAACATGGTTGAAAAGGAACATGTCGAGGACAGGCCAAGAGGCAAATCGAGTTGGCCGAGCAAGAATTTTCCAATGCTAAAAGAATAAGGCAGCAAGGTCAGGCTAAATTGGCGAATGTGTTGGCCTTGAAAGAGCAGGATAAAAAGAAACTAATGCCACCCTTTTGCATATCGCTTGCTATGCTTGTACAGAAAAGTTACAAGCTTCCTTAAGACCAAATGTCATTCGTACTAGCAGCAACGTTGGTGCAGTTTCAAATGAGATGACCATGAGTTACCTTCCTTTTTCTGCTTGACACTACTTGACGAGACAGTAACTCTCTATCATTTTTACACATTTTATTCCCTTTTTATCATGTTTTGCTGGTGGTTAGCTAGTATATTAGTTGTTTTACCAAATAGGGGGTTAGAATCAGTTTGGGGGTAATTCATTCTTAATTTCCCTATTTTGTAAGTATTTAGTGTCTAGTGTGCTTGCCTTTATGATTTGGGCATATTCAGGATGTTTTGTGTGCTTATTGGAGATCGATTATTAGAGAAGGCCATTCTCAAGAATCGTAGTAGATTTAAGGCCGTCTGGGAAGATGGTACTAGAATGAAGGCCAATAATCTAGTTGTAGAAGGTTGCTTCGATTAAGAGAGAAGAATACAAGAAAAAGATGCAAGATTTGAAGCAAAGGGCAAGACAAAGGCAAACACCACAGACTATGATTTTCATAAGCAACATCAAGACCAAGCCAAGCCCAGATAACAAATAATGGAAAGGCTCAAGAATCAACCCCGGGGAATGGTGTAAATTTACACGGTCCAATTTCATCAGCATGAATCATCAACCCGAGACACAAGCCCCATAGAACGGGACGTATAAATCTACATGGACTGTGCCACAGACTTGGGCCCGGTCCATGCAATCAGGTTGACTAGGGTTTAAGGGCTGACTTTTCTTTCTCTCTCTTCCCACTAATAAAAGCACTCCTTCTTCCAATGGATATGGAGGAGGACTTTTAGGTTTCAAACTGTACTTTTTCATTTTCTCTTCATTTATTTCATTATGTTTAGCATCTTTAATCCATTTCTTCTTATGGGTTATTGTATCTTAGGATAGATTTTATATTTGGGAGCATTTGCTAAAGATGTCTAGTTAACAATTTATGAGATTCCAAGATTCTTCATATCTATAACTTTTATTATCATATTGCTTGTATTTAATGCCATGATTATTGCATGATTATGATTAGGACGTACTACTAATTACTATTATTCTATTATTTTACACTAGGCTCGAGAATAAACCCTGAAATATTTTGTCGCTTTGTCGGTTTGGTCAATGGTCAAAGTGAAGGTCGTGTCTAGGAGTAACAACTATGCATGATTGTTGGTTATTAAGTTAGATTAGGCTTGAATACATGATTGAAACTGTCTATGGGCGATACATGAGTTGCTAACGATTGGGTATGCTTCATAAATCATGTTAGGGTCATAGGGTAATCTCGCTGGTCGTAACTCGAGATTGTGGCACCTAGGTCAATTAGATTCGTATGGAGCAATGATGAAATACTGATGTTCTGGAATGTACATGTGCGCTTTATAATGGGCATTCACATTGGGTCCTAGGGAGTCATGCTACACTCGGGTTTAATTTAATGTGCCTTGTTAGGTTTATTAACCTCATGAGTGAGGGCTAGTGGTGGAATAATAAAGTGCACAGTTATATCGGGTGGAGGTAAGATATGACGGGGGGTGGACCTATCGAATGACAGACTGTGGTAGTTCTCGAGGAATCAAGCTCTCCAAAATGTGTGATCGAGCATAGATCAGGACATACTTGTATTATGTGAATAGGATTTGAGGATTTAATTCTAATACTAAACATGTGAAGTAAGTGCCCTCGAGTCTCCCTATTATCTTATTGAGATATATATAAATATAACCCTATGTACTTCAGTAAGTGCACATATAACCCTGAGACAATTCGAAATACAAAAACAAACCTAACTATTTTACATAAGTGCAAATATAGCCCTAAAGACTATATTCGGGTATTGACCAGCCATTTCCAACCACTGACCTACTGGAAATGATTAAAATGCCCTTTCAACCTAATACAAAATTTTGAAAGATAAAAATTCCATTTACCCCGCTGTTGTTCTGCCACCACCACCACTGCTCCACCATTATTGTGCAACGTCGGTGCCACTCTGACTGGACCACCACCACTGCCACCGTGCTTGGAAAAAATTAAAGTCGCCACCCAGCCAGCATCTTTCCAGTCCTGACACCCCCGACCACCACCTTCCCACCTGCCGGAAAACACCCCACCCACCACCATCCGGCCCTTCCGGAAAACACCCCACCCATAACCTTCCCACCCTAACACCCCATCTACCATCCACCACCCACCACCTTCCACCTTCTCGCCTTTCCTGAAAACACCCCCACACACCACCCACCCTACCGCAACACCATCTCACTGTCACCTCTTTCGCCGCTCCGCCAAGCCACTTTCTCCTCCTCTCCCCCGTCACCACTATCCCCATCCCCCTAAAACCCTAGCCCGCCACTCATCTCAGCCCTTCCTCCGTCCCTCTGCCCATCTGCCGCCGCTAAACCCTTACTCCTCATCTCCCTCACCACCACCATCTCTACCCACAACGCAGTCTTCAGCCCTAAAACTCTATCATGTCAACCATCTCAGGCCTGCGCAGCTGAAACCCTAGTGTCACCACCCATGTCGCTCAACGCCCAGCTCCCACCATCTTCACCCCCTTCAACTTCTTTGATTCAAACTGCGCAACCACCCCTTCAACTTCAATCTATTCACGCCACCCCCACTATTTTGATTCCACCAAACGCTTCCCGGTGCCGCCATCTGCTTATCTACTACCTTGTCCCTCCTGAGCTACACTGTCTCATGCCAGAGAGACGTGGTCCAGAAATGAAACGGAAAAAGAGAGATCTATGAAACAGACCCAACAAAGAAAATGAGAAGAATAAACAACGGCGGGCGTTAGGAGGGTCCAGGTTAGGATTTAGGAGAAGAAGAAACATTAGGAGTATATTAGTATATTTATTATTTTTCTTTTTTTTTATAAAAAAACAGAGGAGTAAATTGACTTTTCATCCAATTCCAGCCTAAATGTGCCAAAAAGGGTAAATTTGCACATAAACTAACTATCTAGGGTTATATTTGCACTTTCAATTGTCAAAAGGTTATATTTGCACTTATGTGAATTAGGTAGGGTTTTATTTGCACTTTTACCTATCTTATTTATACTCTTTGTTAGTTTTGAATGTTAGATTATTCATTAGTTCTATACTTGTAGTTTGTAGTTATTACTCAAACAACCCCCCCCCCATTGGTATATGAGTATACACTTCATGACGCTCGTGTGTATTGCTACGTGAAACCCACTTTTCCATATGGACAACCCTACTTACTACTGTTTACTTTCTAGTAGTCAGTAGTAATAGGGCAGCAACATATAAATCTTATCTTTGAATTTAGTGCTCTAGTTTTAGCGATGCTGGTGCGCCCGTAAAATTTCAGCTTCGGTGCTAGGGGATTAAGGTGTTGTTTATTAGATAACTAGCGTAGTTTGTTTTTCGTCAAATTTTTGTTTAAGTTTTTATTTGTTTCATTTGAGTTATACTATTGGTAGTGTATTGCTATCGCATTTGGTGTTCGGTGTTTGTTGACGAATTGTATTGTTTTGGCTCTTAGATTATGGTACATTCATGTGCCAATAATCTAGAGCCCTTGCACTACACTCTCGACCTCTCAAAAATCCGTTGGAGACCGAGGAGGAGACGAAGAGCTAATACTAAGATCCCACAAACACCACCCATAGTAGAGGAAGACATTAAGGTCGAGGAAAATAGGATATTAAGAGAGCTTATGACTTTAAACTTGGAGAGCCAACCGTTTTGCATCATCTTTTTGCCACTTCCCACAAACGTGACATGTGAGCCAGGGCATGATTTGTTGCTTCCCGACCTTTCACGGGATGAGTGGTAAGGATCCAAACAAGAACCTCTCGGAATTCCACCTAGTATGTACAAACAAGATACTAAATGGGGTTTCGTTGGAATACTATAATCTTATATCATTTATGTTTTCTTTGAAAGATGCGATGATTGACTCTACTATCTCACTCCAGGTTGCATCACCACATGGATGGATATGAATAGGAAATTTTAAAAAGTTTTTCCCAGCTTCTAAATATGCTGGGTTGAAGAAACAATTAACCAGCATCTCTCAACACCCCCGACGAGACTCTCTATGAGTATTGGGAAACATTCAAGAGATTATTAGCATGTTTCCCATATCACCCTTTCAAGAACAGGGATCTAGTTTACTATTTCTTTGAGGGACTTTCGGATGAGGACACACGCATGGTGAACATGGCTTCCAATGTATCTATAGCCAACCAGAGCCCCAAACATGCTATGGGTTTGTTTGAGGACATGACCAATGCTACATGAAAATTTGAGACAAGGTCAAGGGCCAAGACACAAGATGAGGTGAACCCCATATTCCCTAAACTATAGGAGCACGTCCAAGCTCTTACTTCTATGATGAAAGAGTTTTTAAATGAGAGACTCCAATAAGTGAAAGCTTGCGGGATGTGTTTACTAGATCACCCAACCAACATGTGCCCCTAATTGCAAGATGATTCACTCGAGAAAGTAAATGATGTAGGGTACCAAGGGAAAGGTTTCCAAGCCAACAAGGGCTATGTAGGAGTGCAAGGCCAACACCATGTTTTCCAATGAAACCAAGAATATGAAAAGAAGTATTACCCATACAATAAATCCTATAACCTCGGAAGGATGGACCACCCCAACTATTCTAATGGTTAAAACTTCAATCGGGGACCTCAACAACCCTACCCTTGAGACGGAGGTACTTTGAATCCTCAAGGAAGCCCCACAAAGTAGGACCAGGAGAAATTGATGGAAGCCTGGGATCATGTGACTAAAAGCAATGAGCTATTTGCTGTCCATTGAAAATAACTTGATGAATAGGGATCAAGATTATTATCAACTATTAATTACTTGGTTTTCCAAATAGGTCAACTAGGCACCTCGGTGAGCCGACTTGAAGCCAGAGAATTGGTTAAACTTTCATATCAACTAGATGTGAACCCAAGGCGAAATGTGAGTGCTCTTACCTTGAGAAATTGAAAGAAAATACAAGAGGCTGAGAAAGAGGTAGAGTAAGAAGATGATAGAGTTATCCTATGCACCAATGTGGGAGCTAGAGAAGAGTTGTTAGTTGAGAGCAATGCCAACGAGGAGTTGGAGACTTTGGAAATGGAAGCCAACCCCGTAGTGTCTCCATGGGTGCCCCACCATCGTTTTTCGGAAGAATTGAGGGCAAGGAAAAGAAAGGATGTTGACAACGAGGATCTCTTTGAAGTATTCCGCCGGCATGAGGTAAACATTCCTCTACTTGATGTTATTGCTCAAATACCCTGTTATGCTAATTTTTTGAAAAAAAACATGTACCAAGAAGAGGTAAAAATCCCTTAGGAAGGTAGGAAAAGTGAAAATTGGAGGATATGTTAGTGGTATGCCATAGAAAATTTCATAAAAGTGTAGTGATCCCAGTATGTTTTCCATTCAAATTTCCTTATGAGAAGTTTTAGTGGAAAAAAAATCTATGATAGACTTAGGAACCTCAATTAATTTGATCTCATATTGACTCTTCAAGACTCTTAAATTAAGGGAATTACAAGAAAATAGGGTCAAAATTCAATTGGCCGACCATTCTCAAGCTAGTCTTAAGGGGGTTGGTAAGGGATGTTTTGGTTAGAGTTAATAAACTTGTGTTCCTAATCGATTTATTTGTTTTTGAAATATGACACATGATGGAGATGCACTTCAAATCCTACTGGAAAGACTGTTTCTAAAATCGGCGAGAACAAAGAATGATGTATATAATGGTACATTGACCTTAGAGGGTGAAAGGGAGAAAGTATGATTTGAAATTTATAAGTCTAAGCATGCTTGTACATCACATACCTCTTGAAATGATATAAGCTTAGCATATGAATTGAATGAGACTTGTGAAAATGTTGGATGTTGTCATGCCATGTAATTGATTGAAATCGTTGAGGATGATAGTAAGGATGCCATGCATGATGTTAGTGTGCTCCTGTTATATGATAATTCGTATGCACAATTGTTGAACACTAACATGCAGCAGGTAGAGAAAGGGGTGAAGTGGTTAAAACCTCATTCTCCTCCTCCTCGGCCCAAAAAGCTGCCGAAAACATCAACTATTATGAGCGATTGGCAAGTATTTTACTTGGCCCCTAAGGTGAGGTTCAAACCTACGCAAATGTGGAGGCCTATGCACCAAGAAGTAAGGAATGGTGGAATCATGGATGGTGATTCTGGAGACCCTAAGGTGAGGTTTAATTGAGATTGAATAGTTTCAAAAATAAGTCCCGACGAAAACAAAAAAAAGAGAGGCTATTTTTCCTTCAAGTTTTTTATGTTTGTTTGATTTATTTTTTTGTGTGTTATAGAAGTTTTTTTGTCAAATTATTGGTGTCATAATGAATTTACGCGGGTTTGTATGTTTTTGTGTGTGGAGGAAAGGTTGGATCGGAAAAAAAGGCAAATGGGCTAAAAAGCCTAAGGTTGAGCCCAAAAGTCACGGTCTGTGCCGCATGAGATTGTACCAAGAGGCACAGTCTGTGCCATAAGAACAATCCTAACTACCCATCTTCCTCAATCATTTATGTGCCACCTGGAACGAACCGTGCAAAAATCTGGTAGAGCCTTTTCTTCCATTTCTCTCTCATTTTGCTACATTAACTCTGACCCTTTACTCCTTCACCACATCAATTTGTCACCGTTAACTTTTACAATTCTAATCCCAATCCATTTCCTACCACATTCCAACCAAAACTCACAGAAAATCACCTCCAAAAATACACAAATCAATCCCCAAATTTGACCAAAGCTGCAGAAATTCCTAACCTTCAAGTTTCTTCAAAATCTCAATTTTTTAGGAAATTCTTCGACAATTGGACTTTATTGAATATTGGGATAGCTTCCAAGGTTAATTATATGGATTTCCCACAGTTCAGTTCATGTATTTTACTCTTCATCTTATGATATTTTTTTGCCGAATTATAGTATTTCTGGAGATTTTTGGAGATTGTGTGAGTTTTTTTGGGTCTTGGTGATTAATTTTAACTGAGTAATATTGTGGCAATTTTTTGCAATTGAGTTCTTGAAATTATGAGATTTAGCCAGCAATTATGATTGTTGGATTTTTGCTAGTGGATTTTTGTGATTGTTAGATTACCATCTTCAGCGCTTCTTTGGCTCGTGGTGAAATAGTTGGTGAATTTGGCATGGAAGTACTATGTGCTTGTCCCCAAATTGATATTTCATAGCTTCAAGATGTCATTGACGACAATGAGATCCGAGTTGGGAAGGCCGTTGGATAATATTTTGGTGGGGAAGGTTTAGAGTTGTGTGTTTTATGTGTCGTTGAATCAGAGGAGCACGCAAGTTGTCTGGCCTATTCTAAAAAGTGCCTTATATAAGATTAGAAAAAATACCCTATGAACTATGGAAAGGATAATACCCCTAATCTAAAATATTAAAAGTGTGGGGGTGTCTACAAAAAGTAGCTTTACCTACTTTTAAACGTGACACCATCAGTCCTAAAACTTCGGATGCTATATTTGTGGGATATGTTGAAAATAGTGCCGCTTTTAGATTAATGTGTGAATATAGGGATGCTGAACTTTTGGAAAGCATATTTCTTTGAAGAAAATGTATGATATCTCTCCAAAAGTGCTGCCTGTTTCTACTAGTTCTTCTTTGTGTGTACCCAAAGATGGTTGTAATGGAATTAGAAGAAGTAAAAGACGTAGAAAGGAAACTAATTGGACCTGATTTTGTGACTGCTTGTAGCTGAACTCGAAAACATAGATGAACTAAATGAGTTAGTAATTTTTCTTCACCCATTTGAAGAAGATCCTAAAACTTATAAGGAGACTATGAAATCAATAAATGATAGCTTTTGGGGAAAAAAGCAAATAACATTGAACTTGAATCAATAATGACTAATCGTACATGGTACTTGGTAGATTGCATAAAGGATCCAAACTTATATGTTGTAAATTGATTTTTTAAAAGAAAACTAAGAATTAATGGTTCAGTGGAATGATTTAAGGGAAGACTTGTAATTAAAGGATTTACCCAAAATTTTGGTGTAGACTTATTTTATACTTACTTGCATGTAACAAAAATATACACAATTCATGCACTTTTCGCTCTAGCTTCTATTTGTAAAATGTTAGCACATCAAATGGATGTTAAGACAACTTTCTTGAATGGTGATTTAGAATAAGAAATATATATGATGCAACCCACTGGGTATACCATAACAAGCCACGGACATAAGGTGTAGCTTATGAAGTCATTGTATGATTTAAAAGAAAGCATCAAAATAATGGTATGAAGAGTTTCATAAACTGATTCTTAGTTTTGGTTTTATAGTGAATGGATCTAATGTGCGTATTTAAAACTATTTGAGTTAGAATGTGTGACTATTTGTCTTTGTGTAAATGACATGCTATTGTTTGGAAAACACATCAATGTTGTTAATGAAACTAAATGATTCGTGTCCTCTATACAGGATTTGAGGGAGGTTGATGTAATTTTAGTAGTAAAATTTGCTAAGAAAGATAATGGTTTCATTCTATCCCAATCTCACTATGTTGAAAATGTGCTAAGAAAATCTAATATTTTTGTTGTAGTACCTGTTAGGACTCCTTGTGACTCTTCTATTCATTTAAATAAAAATAAAGGAAGAAGCGTGTCTCAAAAAGAGTATGCTACAATAACTGGTAGTTTAATGTTTCTAATGAACTACACTTGACCTGATATTGGGTACGCAGTACGTAGACTTAGCAGGTACACTCACAATCCTAGTGGACAACATTGGGTTGCCTTAGGTGCTTACTGAAATGCCTAAGAGGAACAATAGACTTAGGAATGCATCTTGTATGATATCTAACCTCTTTGGAAGGGGTATTGTGATGTGAACTGGGTACCATAATGAAGTAAGTTCCACTAGCGGTTATATTTTACCTTAGGAGGAGTTGTTACCTCGTGGATGTCATCTAAACACACTTGGATATCTCGTTCTATTATGGAGTCTGAGTTTATAGCTCTATCCTTTGATGGGAAAAAGCAAAGTGACTGAAGTCATTACTGGCAGATGTCCATCGTGGGGGAAGCACACCCTGCATGTTTCACTTATGTGTTTCGCATGCAACCTTAAGCATCGTCCAAAAGCAAGCTTACAATAATAAGAAGAGAAAAGTGCATATATAACCCTACTTGATTCATATAAGTGCAAATGTAATCTTTTGATAATTGAAAGTGCAAATATAACCCTAGATAGTTAGTGTATGTGCAAATTTACCCTTTTCGACATATTTAGAACGGAATTGGGTGAAAAGTCAATCTTACCCCTATGATTTTTTTAATAAAAATGAAAATATTTAAGTTACTATTATACCATTAATGTTTCATTTTCTGGACCTCCATTCTCCTTCTCCGTTTTGTTACCTTCTCCGGCTCCTTCACCGCCTCCTTCTCGGCATCCTTCTCTATTCTTCACCACCTCCTTCTCCGCCTCCTTCTCCATTCTTCACCGCCTCTTTCTCCTCTTCTTAACCAACTTCGCCTCCTTCTTAATCGACCCTCCTTCATCCTCATTTCTGTCGCCCACCATCGTAGCACCACCATCCATCACCCATCCCCCGCAGCACCAAAATTGACTCCCACTACCCATCCATATTCGGCACCTTCAACCTCCGGTTTTCGTCCTCCATCGCCTCCGTAGCTTAAGGAAGCTTTGCCCGCTGCCATTGATAATCTGTAATCTTATCTATTTGGTTGTCGCCGCCGATAATCTGTAATATTTTCCCTCCAATAATCTATTTTTTGGTCTTATTGTTGTTGAACGGCGGCGCGGGCTGAGATGGGTGGCAGGCTAGGGGTTTCAGGAGGAGGGCTGAGGTGGTGAGCGGAGATGGTAGTGGGGGGAGAGTATGAGTGGTAGCACTAAGGTTTCTATGGCATGGTGACGGAGAAGGTGGAGGCGTGGCGGGGTGGGTGAGGTTGTTTTCAGGTGAGGAGGAACGGCGGGGGCAATGGTGGTAGAGCAGTGGCAGTGCGAAGACGATGGTGGTGAAGCAATGGTGGTGGTGGCGGCGTGACAAAGGGCATTTTGGTCTTTCAAATTTTGTATTAGGCTGAAAGGATATTTTAGTCATTTTTTATTTGTCAATGGCCGGAAATGGCCAATCAATGCCGGTATATAGTCTTTAGGATTATATTTGCACATATATAGTAGTTAGGGTTGTACTAAAAATTATCTCAAGGTCATATTTGCACTTACTGAAGTATATATGGTTATATTTGTATATCCCTAGTAAGAAAAAGCATATACATATTAGGCATGAATGTGTGAAAAATATGATAAAAACTGGAGTACTAGTATTATAATTCGTAAGATCAGAAAGAAACTTAGCCGATACATTTATGAAGGGACTAAGTAGAAAGATAGTCTAAGATTCAATGAGGGGAACATGGTTGAAACCCTGCTAGTTGAGGAATTTATGGTTGATACTCTTGTTGTTTTTCACAAACAACTTGAAGTCGAAGCTATAAAAAGACTCATGAATGTACAAACCTACCCATCCCTTTAACATGTTTACATTGTGAGGTTGAGCTTAAAGCTCTTAATGAATCCAAAATAGTGCTGTTTTCAAACGGGCAATCAATATTCACCATAAAATTGTGTGAGGATGAATGTTAAGCATTCTTAATCTTTTCATAGCCTTGATTTGGTGGGCTAGTGAGACTTGATGAAAATAACTACTTGGGTGTAAAAAAAAAAACCTTCCTTTATGAGTTTTTTTAAGGGTAGACTTTATAAAACACTTACTCTCTATGTCCCTCTTTTAGTGTCTTACTTCCTCTTTTGTCACTATTCAATGATGATCTTATGATTTTGATATCTTAAATTATGTTTAAAAATAAATTATGAAAATTAAATATTCTAAAAATATGTGTTACGATGAATGTTGTAATATCTCATGTGATATTTTTCACATTTATAAATTCATATATTTTTACAATACAAACAACATCAACTTTATTGATGAATAGTGGTGTAATACACTAAAAAAGGGACGGAGGTAGTAGGAAGTTTAAAGTGGGATGTAGGGAGTAGGCCATTGCATAATCTGATTGATGCAGATTGCGTAATGCTAATCTTTGTTGGAGGGTTTGCAATAATCCTATCTGTTTTATTTAAGTGCAAATATAACCCTAAAAACAATATTTCGTCATTGACTGACTGTTTTTGACCATTGACTAATAGGAAACGACTAGAATACCTTTTCAGCCTAATACTAAAACTTAAAAGATAAAAATGCCCCTTGACCCACAACTATACTGCCATCACCACCACTGCTTCGACCCAACCTTCATTGTGCTGTCGCTGCCACTCCACCTCCGCCACCTCCACTCTTATCTTGCCGTTCTGCTAACCATTACTCCTCATCCTGCTCTGGCAAAAGAATGGCTCATTTTCGGAGGGGATTTCTTCTCAACTAAAGATGAAATTGACATGTGCTGAAACATGTTTTCATGAACAAATTTCTTCTTCTCGATTTCACCTTCTTCATCACTCTCAATCTCGACATAATCATCATCAATGGCTTCTTCTGCCTTGGGTATAGATTTCACCAAACTGGTACTGGTAGTGATGGCCTTTTCCTCACAAACTCTGAATTCCTCGAAATCTTCATCAGAGCTCGTCTTCATCAAAAACCCATCCAAGCTCCTGCCATTGTCATTCTTGCTCGAAATAGTTATGGCTTTCACCAATTGAATTGTAGATTCATCAACAACCTTAATCGACTCCGATTTCACTCTCCTCAATTGAGTTGAATTCTTCTCAACCCCAATCCCATCATTCGTAGATCACGTCTTCATCATATGTACTGGGCTCCGCTCAATCTGATCAGATCTCTTCTTCTTCTTCTTATACTGAACTGGGCTCTTCACCAACTTGCTCAACTCCCTACTCTATTGATCATCATCGGCATTTTTTTGAGCTCGGATGTCTTCCGGGCAATATGAATCGGGCTGTCGCCGCCGCCTTCAGATTTCCACGTCTTTCACTTCCCACCCGCCGCCGATAATGTTTCAATATTATTAGTATTTTCTATTTTTTATAGAGGGGCAAATTTGTTTTTTCTAAATTCTGTTGGAGAATGTTATAATTGCACATAACTTAAAATTTCTAGGGTTATATTTATACTTTCAATTATTGCAGGGTTATATCTGCACTTTGCTCGAAATATGTTTAATAATATCATACAGTGTTTTACAATTTTTTTTATAAAATTATTTAAATTAGATGATAGTTTTTCTAATCAAACTTTGGGCTATTGAGTTATAAATGTCCATTTTTTTTCTTATTCCAGTAATTTTTTAAATATATTGTGATTAATTGATAACATTGTATTATTTTTCGACCAAAAAAAGATATTCTAGAAAAGGTCATTTTTTATTAAATATTCTACGGAAGATTGGAATTTTTTCCTAGTGGTCAACAAATATTATATTCCGTAAAAGGTTGGACATTTTCGGCAGCACCGACAGCTGAACCATGCACGGTCAAATATAACGAGGAGATCATTTATAGTGATAAAAAATCATGTACTATGTTAGATATAAATTTTTTAAATTAGGGATATTGTCAACTATTAATGATTAATTGATTGAATTAGAAATGTATAAAATATAAGTTTTAAATTTTGATAAAAAATATAAATACATCATCTTATATAAAAAATAAGTATAGGGCAAAATACAAAGCTAACCCTATTATTTTTTGAAAGTGTCAATCTTAACCTGTTAAATTTGAAAGTGCAATTTCAACCCTAAGTTTTTCATCTAATGTGTCGATATAACTTTTTTGCACAATTTCGGCACTAACCAAATATAAAAAGACTAAAATACCCTAGTTTTAAAATTAAAAATATAATGACAAATACCCTAAGCTCTTCTTCATCATCTCCATAACCACCGCTGTTCTGCTGCTTTGCCACTTCGCCCAGTGGCGAATTTAGAAAATTTTCAATGGGGTAACCACTAATATATAAAAAAATATATACTTAATATTAATGGTAAAAAATATTTTTACATGGGGTAACCAAATACTAATCTCCCCCTATTTTTTATGACTCCACATAGGTCCGCCCTTGCTTTCCATCCTTAATTTTTTGTTTATGCTTCCTTTATTTCTCTTCTTTTTGTTATTTTTATTTTATTATTTGTACGTTATCATTATTCTTTTCACAATATACTTATCCATTCTTTATTTTCAATATTGGTGGTACCACTAAGGTCATATGATAATAAATGAATTAATTAGAACTTACAATCCATGAAAATAAGACAATATTTTAGTATTAACAGACCGTGGTCTTTATTGTTGTTTGCACAAATTACGCACAAGGCTAACACGCACGTTTACAACTTCACACACACAAATACACCATGTCCAAATATTTTATAATTGCGGGTAAAAACAGTCAATATATCGTTGCAACTCTGATTTTTCAATTTCTTTTCTTGTTTTAAAATCCTAGATATCAACGATCAGAGATATTTTATGTTTGTCACATGATAATCCAACTGCCGTTGCAAAATTTGAGTGCTAAATAAAGGTTGTGGATTAGTGAAATTAACATCAACCAATTATCGTTTGTGTGATTCGGGATATTGGATAGTTCGATAACATCGTTCACTCTTTGCTTCCCAAAACCTAATGGTGTAATCAATGCTTGCAAACACTTACCAAACACTTTATTTTCTTCTTTTTATTTTGATAAAAACCAAACACTTTGTTGTCTAAGCACATAAGCATAAGAACATTATTGATTTACGATGTCATGTCAAGTGATTTCATGTTAGAATAGTCATATTATTAATTACTTTAATCATTTGTGACCATAATTCGTATCTTTAATGTTCTTATATAATGAACTGTGCATGCTGCGCGACTGATACCATTGCTGATTGTGGTTGTGAAGTGGAGATTACCACTTCCAGATGGGAGATTTTTTTTCTAGAGGTTGAAAGTTGTAGAAGATTCCGCATCATTAGGAACTGGGTCAAGATGGGTATCGTGTTGCTGAAGTTGAATGGGTTGAGTATGTACAGAAGGATAACAGAACCCAATGACGTAATGTTGCAGGTAATGGTAAATCATGCGGCATCATATGCTAAGAATTGGATGAGGGCAGTTGAAGTCAAGGAGATAGAATCCGACTTGCAGGACTTTTAAAAATAGAGAAGTTGATGCCCATAACTCAGGATCCCGAGCGTTTCAGTTTCTAGCTTGCTACCCTTACTCCTCGAAGGCAAGTTCTTCTTCGCACAAGATATACAAAACAGAAATTAATACGAGTACTTATCTATCTATATGAAGACAGAAGAACACATACATCGAATCGAATTCCATGATCTGTCATGATATATACATCTGAATGTGGATAGGCCCATTGCAATATATTTTTTATTTATCTATCGAGATTCTGGATCCCCTCTTAGAGGACAAAAAAATTGCCTTAT
>JAUOBV010497299.1:0-10059 GCA_032360425.1 Rubia occidens | reverse complement strand
GGACGCGATCCAGGGATCACGACGAGAGGCTCAAGTGGTGAAAACACATTCATCACATATGAAGATGTTCAACCCTTTATTAGTTGTAGTATTTTGAAAAAATTCACTGAATGCATTTGATCGTACAGTTGTTTATTTTTCAATATGGTATGAATGGAAAGTAGGTGCAATGTGTTTTAGTGTGAGAGCCGGATAAGAAGGGAGGTGGGGTTTCTTTTTTTGACAATTTGTTTAGATATGGTTTGCGGGAAATTTGCCAAAATTTGAGCGATCAAAAATTATGTTTTCCCTCTAAACTTTTTCGATTGGCAGATGAGTGACCGACATCGATAAGGTACATAGGTTTTACATGGCCCATGCCAACCCAATAGTGTAATATAACCCACTAAGGTTATTTGTTCAACATTGGAAAGCAATCTCATACGGTGTAGATTTTACTAAGGGGACATGTGATATCACATTGTTTCCACCACCTAACATAATTAGACAAAATTCAAGGCTCGTCATAGGTCAACCGGTGCTTCATTTTGATTGTAAACCTACACAGATAGATCTATGCCAAAAGGTTCAACCTTTAATTACTCGTGTTAGCTACGCCAATCGTGGTTTGACTTCATTTGTGAATTTACATAGATAGATCAATGATAAAAGGGTCACCTTTAATTACTCATGTTTGTATACCATGGCTCAATTTCTTTTGTGAACCTACATAAATAGATCGATGACAAAAAAATTGACCTTTAATAACTTATGTTTGTCAACTGTGGCTTAACTTCAATAGTGAACCAAAATATATAGGTCTATGACAAAAGGTTCAATCTTTAATTACTCATATTTGTCAACCATGGCCCAACTTCCATTGTAAACCTACATAGATAGATTAATGCCAAAAGGTATGACTTTTAATTGCTCGTGTTAGTTATGTAAACCTAGCCGGACTTCCATTGTGAACCTACATAACCTTTTAAGTACTGGTGTTAGCTAGGTCAACCCTAGATGGACTTCCACGGTGAACCTGCATAGGTAGATTGATGACAAAAGGTTCGAACTTTAGTTACTTGTATTTGTCATTCTTGGCTCAACTTCTACGGTAAACCTACATAGATACGTCGATGCCAAAATGTTATAATTTTTAGTGATGTCAGCTAGGTCAACCATGGCTCGACTTCGATTGTGAACAAACATAGATACATCTATGACAAAAGGTTCAACGTTTAATTACTCGTATTTTTCAACCATTTTTTAACTTCTATCGTAAACCTATATAGATAGATTTATGCCAAAAGGTTCGAATTTTAATTACTCATGTTAGCTAGGTCAACTGTGGTTGGACTTCCATTATGAACCTACATAAATATATTGATGCCAAAAGATTACTTTTAATTACTCATGTTGCCTTGGTCATCCGTAGTCCAACTTCCATTGTGAACTTACATTGATAGATCAATGAAAAATCTTTTGACCTTTGATTAATATTATTTGTCAAATTTTTCTAGACTACGTATTTCGAACAAGAATGAAAAGGTGAACAAAATGGTAATGAAAATGACTAGTTAAGTGTGGTTTTTCTGGCAAAGTATGCCTTTCTTTATAAATAACTAAAGATCATATTCAAAGGCCAGTGCTACTGAATTATACTAGGCGATCAATTTGGGAAGTAAGAGAGTTCATTATTGTATATTAATTGTGAGAGAAGTGGGTAAATTTGAACATTTGAGCTAAGAATAGGGCAAATTTTAACTACTCATGTTAGATGGATCAATGTTAACCTACATAGATCAATGTAAAAAGGTTCAACCTTTAATTACTTATCATATGTCAACTCGACTTCAAATATAAAATAATAATTGACCTATTTAAATATTCATTTCCATAGTAAAAAATAATTATTTATGTCAAAAATAGAATAGGCCTTATTTGGTAGGCTAATTTATTATACTAGTGGGCCAAAAATATCATTGGCCTAGACTCAATATGACCCACATTGATCATGTAATAATATCCCGTCGGTACGGCCGACAGGATGACCTACGTCACACATACGTAACAGATTTTCCAATAATTCAAATTGTTCATCTTTCCCACCTTCCTAAAAACCTACCACCCATTTTTCTTTCACTTATTCATCTTTCTTAGATATTCCAAGAGGTATTTCTTCGTAAACCGTCTATTTTGAATGTGAACTTTTTTTCCCTTAAATTGTAGTTATAATTTGTACGAAATCGATGTTGTAATTAATTTTAGGCAATTTGTTAACTTTTTTTGTGTCAAATTCCTATTTCGATTGTTGTTCGTTGAAAATATTCATATTTTTTGTTGTTATTTTTGTTTGCTTCATTGGTGTATATGAATATGTTCAATTAGGATTTTCAAATGCACGCGGCATCAATAAACTATCAGTCAATTATCGATGTTATCGATGGGTGACCATCACCGGCAATTGTTGTCGTTCATTCTTACTAGTTCAGGGTTTTAGTTTGAATGCAAAGTCAGTCACCGATTGTGCGTGGTGTTGTTAGAATCGACTGCTAACCGACATCGTACACACGTGTCGTTCATGAGTCTGTTATGGATAGACATGGATGTGTGTTCAGTCGCATGTTGTCGGTCTAACCGATAACATTTGTGAATAGTTGTCAACATCGCATATACCGAGTTCTTGTTCAAATCCCAATGAATTGACGTATTTTAAAAACTTTCAATTAATACCGTTATTTTATCTCTCTGCTATAAAATTTAGGATTCTTAGCTAATAATGGAAAATCCACCAGTGCCTACCGTGAGATGTGAAATTTATATTTATTTGGGTACTTACGCAAAATTATTAATTTCGTTCATTATCTACAGTTTGAGGGGGGCCAGTTGCAGCATTCCTGCTCGGTTATAGATATAGACCACTATACCATGTCTTTGGATCGTCCACATTTCAGCTGCATCTTATCACAATAAAATTTTGGGATAAATGCAACTATTGTAAGTCCTACTAAATACACATAATTTATTTTTCATTAAACATTTATCTCTTTTACTCATTCCATACTAAATGTAAATTTTTTTGTTTATGACTCAGCTATTCCAAATGACATAGTAGCATGCCCACCAAGTCAGAAGACCCCCGTTGTGCTAAGCTGCAATGGATTTAAGTGGCACATAAGCTATTCAGAGAACACAAAACTCAAGGCCCTCTACGCAAAGAGTTTTGGAAAATTTCTTATTGACACTGTCCTATATAATGGGGATGAGGTCTTCATCAAGGTACTTGAGGCTACCCTCTAGTGCATAGTCTTTAAGGTCTTGATTGTGTGCGTAGCTGAATATTTGTGCTTCTAATTATTTTTATGTAGGATTGGAATAATTGTTTTTATAGTTCTTTGGAATATTTGTTTCTTCATGTGAAAATTTTTACACCTTTGATTTGGTTATTTTAATATGTTCCAGTTGTCTTATTTTTAATCCTTATTATATTGAAAATCCTATTTTTCAATTAATTTCAAATAAAAATTAATTTGGAATTAATTTTTAAGAAATATATTTCATACATTTTAAACCAAGAAATAATTTTTTTAAGCCCAAGATTTTTTATGAAAAATATATTCCAAAAAAAAAACTCCAAGAACACTCAATCATCACAACAAATGTTGGTAATACCAAAAATTAATGTGACGTCGGGCATATAATAAGACTTCATCTTCGACGTCGCATACCCTTCAGTGACCTCATTTACTTCGTTCTAATGACTTTTTACCCTGGTCAAAAAAATAATCAAAGTAAATAACCTACCATTTACCTTGGTTATTTTTTAACCGAAGTAAAAAATTAATATTTTCCTTCATTTTGAAACAAAAGCAAGGTAAAAGAACTTTTTACCTTGATTTTTGGTCTAAAATTAAAAAAAATTGAGGTAAAAAACCAAATTAAAAAGCCATTTTTTTCTTGTAGTGCTAGGTGAAGTTATACGATAATTTTTTATTGATATTTTTTATATAGAAACGAATTTTTGAGAATCAGTAGGTGTAAGCAATGTTTTATTGGTTTTTTTTATTATAAAGAAATGAGTTTGTGAGAATCAGTGGGTGTGAGCTAGTCAAACGAGAATGTTGTGTGTGAATGTGCGTGCCTGCAAGCGTTGGTGTGAGAGAGAGATAGGGAAAGAAAATTTTCTTTGTAGTATCATTACAAGTACTAATTATTTTCGTAAATGGCAACCATGCATGACTGCACTCATTTATTTAATTTTTCACTGTTAGTTAATTACTATACTTCTTTCAAAATTATTATTAATATGACATTTAGAAACATTAGCAATTTATTTCATTTATATATTTCTTTTAAAATTATTATGATTATTATTTTTTCATTTAAGAATTCTGTTCATTGGCAATCCGAGAAACTCTAGTCAATTTCTTCTCTTGGTAATCTTGGACCATTGGGACTCGAGGTAGTGAGCCCAATCAAGATCTAAATAACCCAAAGCTGAAAAAGCACCAACTAACGACCGAAGAGCCCCAATTTCTTTAACCATGACAACCACCAATTTTAGATCCTTGAGGCAGCGAAAACATGAAGTTCAATCTGACCAAGAAGAACTGTAACAAAACTTGTAACTACATAATCTAACTAATCTCGAGCAATAAGAGTTCCTGTCTAGAAGCGAGTTGTTATACACTAGTTGTGACTTGGTGGTGAAGGCAGTGGAGAGGCACTTGGAGACTGTGTTTATGGAAAAGATGGACCGAAGGTTGTGTAGAATAACCATCTCGGGAAGGTAATAACAGAATTGGAATACGACTAGGTGAAGCATCCAAATAAGGATCAATAAAAAGTGAGACATCCAGGGAATCATGGGCGGGTGAAAATGTATCAATAGAAAATTGGAAAGAGGTCTCATTTAAATGATCGTGTCGAGTAAAATAGACCTTCCAGGGACTCGGATCCAAATATTGAAAACCCTTATATTGTAAGTTATACCCAACAAAAAATGGAAGGGGTGCTGCGAGGGGCCCCTTTGTTTGGAGCAAAAGGTTGAATGAAGGGATACATTGTACATCCAAAAGGGTGGAAATTGGAGTAGTATAGATGACAACCAAATGTAAGAAAATATGTAGAGACATTATGTAGAACGGGTGTAGGAGGCCTATTGATGGTATAATTTGTTATGGTGAAGGCAACATCCTATAATGATAATGGAAAATTTTGGATAACTCCATTTCCATTACATATGGTGCTTGCATTCCACCTACCAGTTTGTTCGGAGTGGATGTGCACGAAATCGGAAGAAAAATTCCCTTAGCCGAAAATGAGGTTTCAAGCATGTATTTGTGGATGTAGTGCCACCATCATTCTAAAACACCCTAATGGTATAAGAGAACTGGATTTTTACCAGATTTTAGAACTGTAGAAAAGTTTTTAAAATATCGATTCTGCATCAAATAATATTACAAAGAAAAATAGTGAAAATTTATTAACAAAAACGTCATAATACAAAAACCACTGTCAGATAAAATTCGAGTGGGTCCTAACAAATCACAATGTACCAAAACAAGTAACTCGCGCGGGGCCTCACAAATGACAATGTACCAAAGGAAGTAAGAACTTAGTCTGTCTGGGATTGTCGACAAACAAGAGACATTTTCCCATAGCCATTTCACATGGTAAACAAAGTTAAGGTTTATGTGGCAAAGAAGTGACCTCAACAAGTTTCAACATGTTTAAAAGTGAGATAATATGATAAGAGCTATGCGTATTCTAGCATGTCAAATCTGAAATGAAGCTGTGTTTATTTGCTTGAAGATAGGAAACGAAAGACAACACAACTTTGTTCAAGAACATATGGACCAGGATCACATTTCCTTTAGCCCAAAACCTTATTTGCGAACCATTTCTGAATCACATATGAGTTCTCAACAAAACAAATCGATACATTTAAATTTTTTGTGAGTTTTCTAATGAAAAGAAGATTTTTTTTGTAAAATCAGGAAATGCATAAGATAATAAGAGATTATGACAGAACTAATAATGCCCAACATGAGTAATAGATTTTGGACGACCATTAGCAATAGTAACAGATTGGTAACCAGTATAGAGGACAACACTGTCAAGCCCCAGAGAAGTGGATGCTATATGATTCGTAGCTCTAGGGTCTAAATATCAGCCTCCATTAGAAGCAGGTGTATCCTTAGGAGAAAGATAGGACTAGAATGCATCAGCAAGATTAGAATACTCAAAATGATGAGCACTAGATAAATACTTGAAGTAATTTGGGGCAGTATCACCAAAACCTTTCCAAACTTGGAATTTTGAGTTCCATCACTTTTTATTGCTAGAACATGAACCTCCAAGACAAATGGCACATCCATAATGACCACTATGGCTGCATTGGTGGTCGAAGCACCACAAGGAGACGTGTGATATTTACTCATCGATTAAGCAAGGATTTTAACACCAAATTGTCGTGACGCAAATGCCATAAATGGCTTAGAATAAGCTTCTATACCTTTTCCGACGCTAAGGGTTTGAAGAAAAATCTCTTGGTTGAAAACTCAATATGTGTTTTCTTATGCAGTGGGGATTCCTCAAATTAACTTTGAAGTAGTGGAGGAGCTCGCCAGGGCTGCTCAAGCTATCACCGCAGGATAGGCACAGGAGGAAGCGGGCCTTGCTTCCTCACCTCAAGAAGTTGAGTCCTTAAAGAGGGTGCTCGAGGTTGAAGTCTTGGATGATGCTGATGCTCCAATAAAGAGACCTCGAATGGAAGCCTTCGAAGATGAGGTGAAGTTTCATCTTTCTTACTCCTTTGTCTTCACAACGTCACATCAAAGTTGTTATAATAACCTGGGAAATCATTTTCTTTGCTTATAGGCTATGTGGACTCTAGATGGGGTAGTGTACTCCCTTGGACAACTTCGTGCTCATATTAATTAATGGGCGACGAGTAAAACGTCTCGCCCTGTTAGAAGCTAGATTAAAGGAGGCAGAGTCGAGGAACGCGGAGCTGAGCCTCAAGAATGGTGAACTGGAGACTCTGTTGAGGACCTCCGAAGAGGCTGAGAGAGAGAAGCGGGGGTTGTTCGAGTCTCGAATTAAGGAGCTCGAATTGAAGGTATCCACCATCGAGGTCGGTAAGGAATGTGCAGAGCTGGCTACCAAGGAGGCCCAGGCGGAGTTAGAAAAATATGGCTCCTTCGAGGCTCTGATGGGAGTGGCCCTTGAAGCGTCCTTGAGGACTCTAAGAAGTATGGGCCTGAACGAGCATGTCTCGAAGATGGAAGATCTGTCCGAGAATGTGGCCATCAATGACACAATCCCCAAGCTCTATGACCACTTCTTGGATGCCTCGACCAGCGATGCCAGGGAGAAAAAGGAGAGGAAAAGGCAAAGGTTACCTTCCCCAACGCTAGGGCTAAAAGGGAGGTTCAGAGGAGGCTAGCCATGCAGGGTTTTATATCCTTCCCTTTCCTCATGTGCCTAGAACACCGGGGCAGGCCCTTCACCGTTGAGGACATGGCCCAATTTCGAGGTGATGAAGTGCCTGACTGGAATACTCCAGTTTCTCCCCCCGGGGTTGTTCCTGAGGACGCAGCCTCTGTAGCTGTCATCAAGCACAGGGTTCCCAGTGCAAGAAGGCCTATTGCTGAGTTGGAGCACCGGGAAAGAGTGGGCCCTAACCCTCCGGTAGGAGACGTCATTCCCCGCAGTGGTGTCTTCAAAGCTGATCAAGGGTCGAGAGTAGCTGATAGTCTAGGCTCTCCCGAAAATGATGTATGATTTCAAGTCCATAGGTCTATCCCTTGTAACTCTATCTCATTAATAAAGATTTCTTTTCCCATTCATCTGAGCTATTTTATTCTCTATTTTTTCATACAGTGTCGAACTATGAGTACCTTCCTGCCTGGATTGTCATTCTACTCCCGTGGGTGGAGAATGTTTTGGGCAAGTTTTCGAGAGGAGTATAGCAACCTCGAGGGCGATGTTCACTCCTTGGAGAGTCTTCTAGTTGGGAGGGACCAAATAATCCCGGATCATGAGTATGCCCTTCAGAGGTATAAGGCCCGAGAGATATCTCTCTTCTTCGAGGTGGAACACTTACATCTAGAGCCAAGGTGCCTTCGGTTGGAGCGGAATAATCAGAACCTCCTCCAAAATTAGGAAGTCAGGGATACCAGTCGGCTGAAGTTGGAGCTGATAGAATGTCAGTCTAGGCTGACAGCGGAAACCATGAGGAGAGAGCAGCTGGAGGTTAAATGTATAGCTCTTCTGGCCATAAAACCCGTTGAGTTTGATGAAGTAGTCTCTAGATACGGTTCCCTGGGCAGCTGTCTCCGCTAGGCTGACAGATATAGCAGTCTAGTGAAGACCTCTCATTTGACAGATCAACATTTGAAGAGGGATATTCAAGGACTGCGAAGTGAGAGAGATAAGCTACTCGAGAAGATAAAAGGTCGGGATGCTCTCGAGATGGAGAATGTACATCTCCAGGCTTCGAACATTTCGATCCGTACCGATCTGATGGGGCACTAGGACAGGTGAGGTCTATGAATCAGTACAAGGACATCGTCAAGTGTCTGAACCTCGAAAAGGTTATCATAAGTGACCAGCCCGTCTCCAATGTGCGTGTGTGGCTAGGTTGCTTTCGAACCAAACTGGAGACCTAGCGTCGAACTTCGGGGCTAAAATGGGGACCCATTTATAATGAAGTTCGAAGGTGGTTTGGAGAGCTTAGGTCTGAGGTCCATGGTGTGGAGGGTCCTTCTCAAGGGAACATCCAACTCCTTCCTGGACCATCTTCGGGGGCCACTTCTAGTAATGACGCTTCAAATATTCCATCTCGATTAGGTGAAGGAGGTTCTAGAGGCCAAGCCTCCCAGGGTAGGAGTTCTCATAGGAGATAGGGTATTAGACCCTTTTGTAAGGATATGTTGCCTTTGTAGTAATTTTTCACTTGTCACCATTTATGAATAATAGGACCCTGCTTTCTTCTTAGTGCAACGGTAACCTTTACAGATTGTACTCATGCTTTCTTTCTAGTGCAATGACATTCGTGCTTTCTTCTTAGTGCAATGATTATATTCGCTATGCTTTCTTCTTAGTGCAATAACGATAAAATCTATTTTAATCACACTTTCTTCTTAGTGCAGTGATTATATTCGCTATGCTTTCTTCTTAGTACAATAACGATAAAATCTGTTTTAATCACGCTTTCTTCTTAGTGCAGTGATTATATTCGCTATGCTTTCTCCTTATTGCAATAACGAAGTAACATGAATAACCTCGAATGTTTCGAAGAAAAAGTTTTTTATTGCATAAGCCTCGAAGGCAATAATGGTTACAAAACAAGAGTCCCTCGTGGAGACTTAGTCTAGGCCTATAGCAACATTTAGGGCGAGCTACTCCCTGGCCTGACTGTTTTATTTAAAATGAATAATATATAACAAATTTCGGGAGTCCGCAAACTTACTGATTTCCATGATATTTACGAAGATTTATAACGTTCCACCTTCGTGGGATACGTTCTCCGTTCATGGCTTCAAGAATATAGCTTCCCCCTGGGAATGATTCCAACACCTTGTAGGGTCCTTCCCAGTTAGGAGCTAGCTTGTTGCTGGGACCTACCCTACTCTTTTCGTACTTCCTCATTACAAGGTCTCCAGGTGTGAACTGAAGTTTACGTACTCTTCGATCATGGTATCTCTTCATTCTCTCTTTAACCTTGGATTCATGTAAAGAAGCCCGTAGGCGTTTTTCTTCCAGGAGGTCTTTATCAGCTCGAAGATTTTCTTCTCTCGAGGTTTGGAGATTTTCTGAGTCTTCGACTTCGAGGTGGGCTGCACGTAGAGTAGGCATTTCGATCTCAACTGGTATGACAGCCTCGGTCCCGTAGACCAGGCTATATGGAGTTTCCCCCGTTGCTGAGGCCACAGAGGTTCTGTAGGCCCACAGGACACTAGGTAGTTCATGTGCCCAGTTTCCATTAGCCCCTCGAAGACGAGCTCGAATTCCATTCATGATGGTTCTATTTGTGACTTCGACTTGTCCGTTTGCCTGTGGGTGATAGACTGAGGT
>JAUOBV010497189.1:0-10060 GCA_032360425.1 Rubia occidens | reverse complement strand
CAGTTTAGTTTTAAAAAGGTTTGATAATAGTGGTAGTAAAAATGATGCTTTGGAATGTTAGAGGGTTATCGACTTTTGAGAAATGGCTTAAGAGGCTTTCTAAAAAAACATAATCTGGATATGTTGGTTGTCTTTAATCCTAATGGTGACATAAATTATAATAGCTCACCATAAAAAGCTAAGCTATAGAAATTGTCTTAACTCCATCCATAAGAAAATATGGATTTTTTATCTCATAAAGTTGTGGTAACTCTTATGTCTGAACATGAAAACTACATACATATTGACATAGTGCTTAAGGAAGATGACGGAAACTATAATACTTTGTTTACTCACCCCAAACCACTACTGAAATATTGGAAGTGTATGAACAAATTCAATATCTTCCTATGAACTTCCACAGTATAATGAGGGTGGATTTTAACGCTATTAAAAATCTAGATGAGTATTCAGGCTCGAGTAATCCTGACATCAACACTATTAGGGACTTTAACGCTTTCATAAATGTCTCAAATCTTGCTGAAATCAATGCAATTGGTAATGTTTTTTACTTGGTGTAATAATAGAGCTATAAAGCCAACTTCTAAATGCCTAGATAGTATATCAGCCAACCAGAGCTTCCTGGAAAATTTTAAGGACTCCTCAATGCTAGTTCATAATAGAACAACATCATACCACTCACCCCTTCTACTTGAAATCAGGAAGAATGAAACCGCATTCCCTAAACCCTTTAGGTTTCATGACATGTGATTTCTAGGAATAAGTTTATGAAAATCATCAAAACCAGTTGGAATCTACCCATAGAAGCACATGGTCAGCTGAGAGTATCCTTAAAGTTACAGAAACTTAAGAAAAAAAAATCAAAATCTCAAATATGCAAGTCTTTGGGAACTTGACCGATAACATAAAAAAATGCTGAAAAAAAGTAACACAACTTGAGGAAAGAATTGATAAAACTCATTCACATGAACATAGGATACATCTTAATAGGGTAAAGGAAGTATTGACTAGATCAATCATAGAATAACACACTTTCATATTACAGAAAACTAAGGAAAGGCGGCTAAGAGATGGAGACTATAAGTCTAGTTATTTCCATAAAGACATCTCAGAAAATAGATCAAGGTTGTCAATTTTAAAAATAAAAGATCTAGATGAAAACCAGGTGCAAGGGCATAAACTTACAGAAGGAACTGCTGAATATTTTTTAAAAATCTTCTGCAAGATGAAAACACTGATGAAACTGGAGCAAACCTAGACTTCCTTCTCCAAGAAATCTACCTTGTAGTAACCAAATCACAGAATCAGGAAATTATGAAGCCAGTTACTATGGAGAAAGTAAAGAAGACAGTTTTTTTCCTTAAACTCATCCTCTGCCCCATACCCTAATGGGTATACGGGGCTCTTCCTTAAGAAATCATGGGGAATCCAAAAAGTTGATATACTGCAGGCAATACTGGAATTCCAGGATGACGTACTTATACCCAGAATAAGTGTCAGCTCTTTCATTGTCTTAATACCCGAGAACAAGACACCCGTTACCTTTTTTGGGTATAGGACTATCTCTTTATCTAATTTTATTAACAAACTCTTAGCCAAAATCATCGTTGAAAGAATGAAACCCTTGATGAACCAGATCATTTCTGATGAAGAATCCTCTTTTCTTTCCGACAAAGACATAACTGAAACTATCCTCCTTATGAAGGAAACTGTCAGGATGTTGGCTACAAAAAATGAATCTCTTAACCTAATCCTAAAAATTGACATGATAAATCAATTGATAGAGTCCCATTGGCATCACTTTATTGGTCACTTTGTCATACTCATCAATAAAAAACTAAATGCAGCATGGTTTTCCATTCTGATAAATAGAATACCAAAAGGTTTTTTCAAACCTCTAAAGGGGTTGAAACAAGGAGATCCCCTCTCCCCTCTCCTCTTTAAGATTCTAACTAAATTATTGACAAGAAACTGGAAAAAAAAATTAAGTTAGCAACCTAAGATTTTTCAAAACACCAGCTTCAACCATCCCAATTTCCCAACTTTCATTCACAGATGATACGTCCACATTCTTATTTCGGACCACCAATACTCTTAAGAACCTAATGAAATTCCTTGAAATTTACCAAAGAGCCAAGGGCCAGAAAGTAAACTTTGCCAAAAGTTTCTTTTATTCCGGAAAACTAAGAAAAAATAAAAATGATGAGATTAGACACACAACAGGAATGAATCATGGCTCAATGTCTTTCTTATACTTAGGAGTTACGATCTTTTACAACATGAACCTAAATCTCCATTTTAAAGAATTGCTAGATAGAATGGCATTTAGGTTGGAAAATTGGAAAAAAAAATTGGCTTTCACTAGGTGGAAAAATAATTTTGATAAAGCATGTCCTTAAAGCTTTACCACAACACTCTTGGTCAACCACTACACCTACTGCTCACACTGTAACACAAATGAAAAAAATGCTGAGCAATTTCCTGTGAGGCAAAACTAACGAGGGCAATAATAGACACTAGATATCATGAGCAAACTCATGCTTCCCAACATGGGAAAATGGAGTGGGGATTAGGAATACTCAGACTGTAGTCTTTTTCCACTAAAATCTAGTAAAAATGCAAATAAGAACATCTCATTGGGCAAAATTTATGTGGTCACTTCCAACATCTTATAGAACATTTTATACTCGGACTAGATACATGAATGTCGATGTTTTTGCTGAAACTAACTCAGAGGTAATCGTTGGAGATGGCCAAACCAATTTTTGGACTGCAAACTGGTTATGCACAGGTACACTCCTTAAAATATGGTATTAAGGGGATAGTAATATTCAGAAAAGTGGCAAGTGGGTAAATAAAAAAATAAAAATATATTTAACTACATTCCGACCCTACTCACTTGCCACATGTCAGAATATTATCGGACCATCAGCCTTAAATACTGAATTCCCTTAAATACAAAGTTTTGTAAGTAGGGTTTGAGGGACCAGTATTAAGTTTACTATGAAACCAACGGACTGTAAAATTTAACCTTGTATTCTCATGAATGCAACTATAAAAAGTACTAGTACACTTAGAGATCACCTAGTCCAATAAGATCAGATTACTAAACTAATCAAAAAAAATCAATGAGGGGAAAAACTACCAAAAGAAACCATAACATGTTCAAAATCGGACAGAAACACTAAGTACAAAGTCATATCTCCTTGAGATATACAAATAAAATCATACCCATGGTTTGCGGAAATCAACACGGGACTCCATCGCCGGAATATGTCCTGGTTACAAAGAATGGTGCATCGGAATCCTGGAGCCATTGCTTACTGGGAAGGTCTCAAAATCACAGTGTACATTTGTTGACGATAATGTCCAGACATCGATACCAATCTCAAAAACTTGTACCTTCTACTTTCTGGGTTGTACCCTCAAATGAACTTGTAACCTTGTACCAGGAAGGAATGGGGGTTGAGGAATTGTCATTGCCTCTCTAGTGCAGACGTTGTGTATTGTCAATTGGACATCATTTTTTTCATATCTTCCGGAACATATGCAACCGCTTACTAGATTGGCACTTGGGTTAAACACACTCTTGGCCCATACTTCATAGAGAAATCTGAACTCTTCCCCGCATTGCTTCTGCCGCCCCGAGAGGGGAATAATATAAACAAAAGTCCAACTCATCTTCATTGGATTACATCAGGCAGTGGTGACGACTCCGGTTACTCTTGCAAAATTCTGATTGTAGATCGCCATGACTTGCACACATATCTGCACCGCCATAGTTGCTTAGCCGGAAGCCACGTCAAGATCTCGACAACCAACTCCTCAGGTTTCCACTCATCATTGTCAGTTCAGCCATTACCGTCGGAGCACTTTAGCTGAGGCAGATTAATCGTCATAGTATGAACTAATTGAGATGAAATTTGGGGTAGAAAATATGGGGAATTGAGAAAAGGTTGGTTTGAAAAATCCAGCGTCGGAAACCAGTTTTCATCTCTCAAACTTCACCAATGTGATGAAGAGAGAAAAATATGTTTGTGAAAAAGAATAAGGGATAGGAAAGAAGAAAATTTTGTATGTGGGGTTAAGGGGTTAGTTTTATTCTAACATGTGACAAGTGGATGAATAAAATTTTTGCATTAAACTACACCCTGATGACACTCACTCGCCACATGTCAGAATATTACTGGACCTTTAGCCTCGTATACTCAATCCCTCACATACAAACATTTTTACTTGTAAAAAAATTGTAATTTTATATGTGGTGAATTGAGTATGTGGGGTTGAGAGATTGGTAATATTCTGACATGTGGCAAGTGGGTGAATAAACCAATAGAAAAATGCATTTAACTATATTTTGACCTCGATCACTTGCCACATGTCAGAATATTACTGGCCCCTCAACTCTTCATATTTAATTCCATCGCATACAAAAATTTCACAAGGTTGTAGGCCAATAATATTTTTGACATGTGGAAAGTAGGTGAAAGGAAAATAGAAATATGTATTTAACTAAATTCTAATCATAATCACTTGCCACATGTCAGAATATTACTAGACCATCAACCTTACATATTGAATCCCTCACATACAAAGTTTTGTATGTGGGGGTTGAGGGGCTAGTATTAAGTTTACTATGAAACCAACATATTGTAAAATTTAACCTTATGTTCTCATGAATGCAACTGTAAAAAGTACTAGTACACTTTTAGATAATCTAATTCAATAAGATCAGATAAGTAAACTAATTACACATTTTGCAATTAGGAGAAAAACTACCAAAGCAAACTATAACATGTTTAAAAATGGACCAAAACACTAAGTACAAAGTCATCTCTCCTTGAGATAGACAAGAAAAACCATACCTACAGTCTGTGGAAACCAGCACGGGACTCCATATGTCCTGGTTGTAAAGAGCAGTGCATCACAATCTTGAAGCCATTTCTTAATGGGAAGGTCATATGATCATAGTGTAGGCTTCTTGACGATAATGTCCAGACAACGATACCAATCTCAACAACTTATACCTTCTGCTTGCCAAGTCGTACCCCAGAAGAATTTGTATCATTGTACCAGGAAGCAGTAGGGGTTTTAGGAATTGTCATTGCCTCTCTAGTGCAGACGTTGTGTATAGTCAATTGGACATAATCTTTTTCATATCTTCTGAAACATATGTGATCTTTTACCGGATCGGTCCTTGGATTAAACACACTATCAGCTCGTACTTCATAGAGCAATCTGAACACTTCCCCGTGCCGTTGCTGCCACCAGAGAGGGGAATAATTGAAACAGAAATTTAAGTCATCTTCCTTGCCGCATTAGGCAACGGTGATGACTCTGATTACTCTCGTAAAATAGATGACTTCCGATTGTTGATTGCTATGACTTGCACTCACATTTTCACCGCTCTACTTGCTTAGCCAGAAGCCATGTCAAGATCTCAACAACCAACTCCTCTGGTAGCTGTTCATCATTTCCGATTCAACCATTACCACCAGAGCACTTTAGCTGAGGCGAATTAATCATCACAGTGTGAACTAATTGAGATGAAATTTGGGGTAGAAAATAAGGGGAATTGAGAAAGGGTGGGTTAGAAGAATCTAGTGCCGAGAACCAGTTTTCATCCCTCAAACTTCGCCAATGTGATGAAGAAGAGAAGAAATATGTTTGAGAAGAAATAAAAAGGATAAGTAAACAGAAAAAATTGTATCGGAGGTAATTGATTATGTGGGGTTAAGAGGTCAGTAATATTCTGACATTTGGCAAGTGGTTGAATAAAAATAAGAAAACAACATTTTAACTACATTATGACCACATTCATTTGCCACATGTCAGAATATTACTAGTCGTTTAGCCCCACATACTCAATCATATCACATACAAAATTTTGCTTACTTGTAAAAAAATTGTATATGATTTTATATAGAGAAAAGTGCTTTTATAACCCTACCTACTTGACATAAGTGTCAATATAACTCTCAGATAATTTTAAGTACAAAAATAACCCTACCTAGTTGATGTAAGTGTCAATATAACCATCAGACCCCATTTCCGCCGGACCACCGCCGGTCCGACAATGGTCTGGCGGTGGTCGGGCGGAGGTCCGGCGAAAACCTAGCAAAAATATGGCGACATGTGGCGGTCCGGCGGAAATGAGGTCTGAGGATTATATTGGCACTTAAAATTATATGAGAGTTATATTGACACTTATCTCAAATAGGTAGGGTTATAATAGTATATATCCCTTTTATATATAGGGGAATTGAGTATGTGAGGGTGAGAGACTAGTAATATTCTGAATTGTGTCAAGTGGGTGAATAAAAATTGAAAATTGTATTTAACAACATTCTAACCCTACTCACTTGTCAAATGTCAGAATATTACTAAACCATCAGCCTTACATCACATGCAAATTTTTGTATGTGAGGGTGGAGGGGCCAGTATTAAGTTTACTAAAACCAACAGACTGTAAAATTTAACCTTATATTCTCATTAAGAAAACTATAAAAAGTATCAGTACACTTAGAGATCACCTAATCCAAAAAATCAGATAACTAAACTAATCAACACATTCTTTTTGTTATTATTATCAAACATATTTTATTAATGAAAGATAACAAACATTAGATATCCAACAAGATATACCGGTTGACCAAAGTTCCTAGGGACCATTTTTATTGTGAATACAACAAAGTTCCTAGATAACTCTCATGTGGCATTGGGGGACCAGTAATATTTTAACATGTGGCAAGTAAGTAGGGTCTGAATGTCGTTAAATGCAATTTTCTATTTTTTTATTCACCGACTTGCCACATGTCAGAATATTACCGGTCTCTCAACCCCACATACAAGTGAGTGAATTGAGTAAGTGTAGTTGATAGTCAGTAGTATTCTTACTTGTGGTAAGTGGGTGGATAAAAAATAGAAAAATGCATTTAACTTCATTCGGTTCCCACTCATTTGTTACATGTCTGAATATTACTGATCTCTCAGTCTCACATACTTAATCCCCTCACATACAAAAATTATCTCATTTGCCAAAAAAATTATACGGGGTAATTGAGTATGTGGAGTTGAGTGATCAGTAATAATTTGACATTTGGAAAGTGGATGAAAAAAAATAGAAAACCTATATTTAACTACACTATAAACCCCCCCCACTCACTTGCCATATGTCATAATATTACTGGCCTATCAGTCCCACATACTCAATTCCTTCACATGTAAATTTTTTCTCGCTCAAAAAAATTTTGTATAAAATTTTATGTGGGAGAATTGAGTATGTGAGGTTGAGGGATTAGTAATATACAAACATGTGGCATGTGGGTGAATAAAAATATAGAAAAATGCATTTTACTATATTTCGACCTCATTTACTTATCACATGTCAAGATATTACTGACCTCTCAGCCACACATATTCAATCCCCTTACATACAAAAAAAATCATGTGGGGTTGAGGGGCAGCTATATTCTGACATGTGGCAAGTAGATGAATAAAAAATAGAAATATGTATTTAACTATATTCTGACTTCACTCACTTACCATATGTCAGAATATTACTGGATTCTCAGCCCTACATACTCACTCCCCTCGCATATAAATTTTTGTATGTGGGGATTGAGAGGCCAGTATTAAGTTTACTATGAAACCAGTGGACTATAAAATTTAACCTTATATTCTCATGAATGCAACTATAAATAGTATTAGTACACTTAGAGATCACCTAATCCATAAGATCAGATAACTAAACTAATCAACTTATTCTTTAATTAGGAGAAAAGGTACCAAAACAAACCATAACATGTTCAAAATCGGAATAAAGCACTAAGAACAATGTCATCTCTCCTTGACATGTACAAACAAAACCATACCTACGGTTTACGGAAACCAGCACGAGATCACCGAAATATATCCTGGTTACAAAGAACGGCGTATCGCAATATGGGAGCTTGATCCATTCCATTTCCTAATGGGAATGTCTCAAGATCATAGTGTAGGCTTAACGAAAATGATGTCCAGACATCGATACCAATCTCAGAAACTTGTACCTTCTTCTTACCAGGTCATACCCCTGATAAATTTGTGACCTTGTACAAGGAAGCAATGGGGGTTTGGGAATCACCATCGCCTCCCTAATGCAGACGTTGTGTATAGTCAATTGGAAATCATCTTTTTTATATCTTCCAAAGCACATGAGACCGTTTACCAGATCAGTCTTTGGATCAAACATACTCTTAGCCCGTTCTTCATAGAGTCATCTATACTCTTCTCAGCATCAATGCTGCCGCCAGAGAGGGGAATAATAGAAACAGAAGTGCAAGTCATCTTCCTTGTACCGCACAGGCAGCAGAGACGTCTCTGGTTACTCGCACAAAATAGATTACTTCCGATTGCAGATCGCAATGACTTACACACATATTTGCACCGCCCTACTTTCTTAGCTGGAGGCCACGTCAAGATCTCAACAACCAACTTCTCTGGTAGCCACGTTATCATCACAGGTGCAGCCATTACCGCTGGAGTACTTTAGTTGAGGAAGATTAATCGTCACAGTGTGAACTAATTGAGATGAAATTTGGGGGAAATTTGAGAAAGGCTTAGTGAGAAGAATGCAATGCCGAGAACTAGTTTTCATCTATCAAATTTTACCGATGTGATAAAGAGGAGGAACATGTTTTGGGGGGAAAGAAAAGGAGATGGGAAACGGGTGTGTGGGAGAAGGAGAAACAAGGGTAAAAGGCATCTGAATCTTGTTCATATGAATTTTATTGTGAACTACACATTTATCCATGGTCTTATCACAAGCATGATGAGATGGTGTTACACAAGACTTTCTCAAACTTAATATTTACCCTATAATTTAAAAGGTAAAATAATTAACAAATATACATTCTAGCGCGGATTTTACATGTTTTCCTTATAAGGGTTCATACTGAGACAAATTGTTCTTACAAACATCTAAAATACTATTATCAATAGTCTACAAATGTTATACCCCTCTTGAGAATGGTATCATTTTATCTGCAAAACTAATATTCAGTATACTCTACCTCTCACATTTAGTATGGACATCAAACTCAGGTTCTCTTGTAAGTGTTTGCAGAGATATGTACATATATTCCATGACTAGTAAAAACAACAATGGTGACAAAGGATTGCCACGATGCAACCCCTTTTTGCCTTCAAGAACTTTGGTGGGACACCATAATCATGCATTAGTACGACACAATTTTCACATGGATATCCACTTTATAAACTCTCTTAGCATACATATTTACCTTAAAATAGTCTCCAGAGCTGACCATTCTACTGTGTCTTAAACTTTTTGTACTATGTCCATTTGCAACATACAACTTGGAGTACCTCATTTCCTTGCATAATTTCTAACCAATTTATATGCCAACAAAATACTACATATGTCTTCCTTCGTAGCAGCAACGACAGTGGCGGAACCAAGGGGCGAGAGGGTGATGACGCCTCCCTTAGGATTCGGTGGCCCAAAATTTAGGTCCTGACTCACCGGAATCCATGGCCTCCCGCCCCCCTTGAGAAATTTGCAAAGACCGGAAACCTACGTGCAGTCGGAGAAAGCGATGGCCCATTTTCATTATTTATTTATTTTTGGTCCAAGTTATCAAAACGACGTCATTTTTGCCTAACTTTACAAAAACGATGTCATTTTAGTAAGTTGTGGGCTTTTTGCCTAACTTTACAAAAACGACATCATTTTTGTAGGGTGATGGGAAAAAATAAAGGAATTTTAGACTGAACCAAATCGGCCCAACCCAAAATGTGAACCATAAATTTAACCAATGCAACTCGGCTCCAACTCCAGTAGGCAGTAGAGGATGTGCTCCATAATCACATTAATTCTCACAATTCATTCACATCACACCCGTGACCTGCACCGCGCAGCTCTCTTGCCTCCCAGTCAGCCGGCCGACCTGCGCCTTCCGCCACCGTGATGCCGCAATCATCCACCGCGGATGGCGGTGCCGACTATCGAGTGACTGGTCTAAGCCTTAACAAATAAAAAGCCATCATTCTTGATTCTGTT
>JAUOBV010496971.1:0-10060 GCA_032360425.1 Rubia occidens | reverse complement strand
TGGATGAACCACACCATCAACGAGGTAATTTGTGACATTGACCACTAGGTTATCATTCGAAATAGGCTTATGATGATGCACTCGTATAGATGTGTACACTTTACCTTCCAACTTGATGTGGCTCTCTCCATCAATACATTTGGCAAGTAGTGTGCAGAAGCAGTTATAAGACACAAGAAGAATTGCTAATATAAAATATAGAATGAAATATGTTGCCTTATAAATAGTGTAATATATTCACTCAAACCTTAATGCTACGTTAGGTTGCTTCAACTAACTTCGTTCATAGTCGATCGAAGGCAAGGGGTGTTGACAAAGTCGGAGACACGGATATGGGCCCACTATCACACTCCAGGTGGTCATGTGTTAAGGTTGTCAGAGAAACACAATGAGAGGGAGTCAATGGCGTGGGTTTAGAACTTGCAATGATTCTCTCTAAGTTAAGTGGCATTTTCATCCCATTCGATTGTTGTGAAACATAAGCCACTAGTTGGCTTAATATAGATTTCAAAGCATCAATCTTTCTTTGTTAACTACTTGACACAATGTCAACCTTCGGTGGTTGAGGTTTGAGAAAGATGTCTCTATGTGTAGTGAGCATACCGACACCCCGTACTCGACCTGGATGTTCTTTATTGTTTAGTGCAACCCCCAATATGTCCTTATTTCCATCCTCTACGAACTTGCCAGACTTTTTTTTTTAATTTTAAGTCCTTCTACAAAATTACTTATAAGCAATCTCTTCTGCTCAAATTTTGTCTTAAACATACACTCATATCATATTAACTAAACGAAATGAAAAACTTACGATTTGTTTGGCAACTAACTCCGCATATTTGGTGTGAAACTTACCCTCCTTATTCCCACGTCCTTTGTATCCCTTTAGCCATTTCTCAAAATGGGGAATTTCATTGGGCTTGGGATATTCGGTAGTAGCTCCTGCTTCATCTTTCGTCATTCCATGTTCCATTTTATCTAGACTCTTGCCTCGAACCTTTTCTTCATGATTATTCTTGTACCTAGTGCAAAACCTCCACGACTCATTGCATGGCACATCTTGTTTCCTCTAGCAAGCTTACTTTTTCTATCCCTTAGACCCTGTAAAATGATTAGACCAAAGGGATCATAATAAAAATCAACAATGTGCCTTTACTTAGAAAGATAGTTTCCCTTTATTTGACCGACATCGTAAAGTAGTCGGTCATAATGTGGTACTTTTCGACTAGTAAATCTGCGAAGTTGCAGACATTTTTGGACAAAATCAGTGCTCAAACTTACATTATCTGCGACATTGCACGCTAATCGAAAGTACTGATATACTACGGATTATTATAGTGCGACGTCACATGTTTACCTAGTGTTACTTAATCTTATGGAAATAATGGACCTATACAATTCTAAATCACTAACAAGCATACATAACATACACATTCGATGATATCAATGAAACTATACTCATCTATAAGCATGTTTATCTCATAATAAAATGCATGTATATATTTGGCAATAAATGTGTTTTAAAAACAATTGGGATTTTTTTTACCAAGTATTGCACATATACCTATTCTCCCGTCATTACTGCGATGTCGCATGTGTAATGCGACATGTCAGTCACTTGAAAAATTAGGTCTACCTTTGGGCCAAGAACGACCCAATATGCCCGTTTCATATGACCATACGATGTTGCAATTACATTAATCTGACCTCGGGATAAGCGATAAACCTCATGATATTGGTGATGCCAAATGTTCATTCACATGTCATGGGCCTGCCAGGGACCTAATGACATATTCCCCTTAAAAACTGACATTGCCAACTATCTGCCTCCACTCGCTAAGAAAGAAACATCACGATTTTTCGCATTATAGGTTTTTATTCATTTTTTAAATCTGCCATGAAATTTCGAGGCAAAAAATCCATGATTATGTAACGATTACTAACTCCTCTTCTTATATGGCCACGAATAGTTAACCTGAAGAAGTGAGTTGTTAAGATGGATGAGGGTTTGACAATAACTCGTTCAACGGCTAATCTTGCTGAAGATTGGTGATTGGGTTGGTTTTTCTTGTTCTAGGAATTGTTAAATCAGGTCTTCCAGCTACATAAGTTTTCCTTTATGAATATTTTGAGATTTGACTAATGTAGGTTATACACTAGCCCGTTCCACTGCTAATATTTTTGGAATCCAGTAGAGTACATAGCCGATGTTCTTCTGGGCCTAACGAAATTGACACTTTTAATTAAACAAAGGTTCAAGATTTAAATTTCTTTTCATACACCATTGTGTTTATAATATGGTTTAAGGCAAGCCATGATAGCCTGCATGTAGTGGTGTCAAGTTGAGGGAATGTTTTACTATTACCCATCCTAAGGTTAGGATTGCCTATGTCTATTCATAGCCGATGTCATCCGATGGCTTATTGGATCCATTTCAAGCAATTATTTTGTATTTTTATTACAGGAGGATGATTAGTTAAGCCTACTACCATAGTCAATTTAGCGCTGCTTCATCGTTAGTCCGAATAAAATTTCCACTTGTATAAACAGAGCAATCATTTTCATCCCATAATTAGCCAATCATCTTACACAAGTACGTATTTGACCAACATATGTTCAATTAAGCCGAATTACGCACCCCAGCCATAGTCTTATTTAATATTCACTTGTTTTGAAATTTTTATAATTAATTATATCAAGAATACTATTCCCATACTATTTTGTAATGTCCTAGCATTTGGGCTCACAAAAATTTATATTGGGCTGAAAGCCCATTATACATGTACAAAGTCGCCTGAATGTTGGCTACATGTCAGTCATAGCAACATGTTTGTGCGAAATCGGATGATGTAATCTATACCCACTAATGTCCAAGCCCATTTTGTAACAATTGCTGGGTCGGCTGTACGTACTGGCCCAGGCCCATGTATGACCAACCTCACAAAAATGTCGGTCTTACTACAGTCTTGTCTACTTAGTGACCAAAATCTCAAATAGATGATTCAAATTACATTGGTAATAGCCTGCCAAAAATTGAGTGGGACCCACAATAGTCCCCTTACCTGGTAGTTATGGTTAGCAATATTGCACATTTTTCATCAACTTCTCGTACGTGACTTTGTAATGTTGGCTAAAATGACATCGTACGTGACGAAGTATATAAAGTGCTCAGACCAACCATATCACATTCTCATACCTCGAATCACACCCAAACTGCCATTTCTTGAAACAATTGTCCAAAAATTGTCAAATTCATCAATAAACCGCCTAATCTTATATTTAATCTTCCCCATTCCCATTCAACTAATCTCAGTTTCGTCTAGTTTGAAGGGTACCACTCGCAAAACCCTATCCAAGGTAACTATTGCTTACATTTTTTTCTTCAAATGTTTGTTTACTTTTATTTACTTATTTCCATCCTATTACGTTCCTATCAGTTCAACATGAGTGATGCGGTGTTTTATTGAGTTCTTTGTTATTTTATATTTTATGGGGTTTCATTTTTTTAGGTTTGGGTACACCTCAAACATTTTCGGCTTAATCGATATGAAGTGTGACATCGCAGATTTATGCCTCTGATTATGCGACTCTGTTGCTGACATATCGATCTTGCATGTGAAGTATTTGCGATCTTGATCAATAAATACAATCCAGTCACTGATCGGTCAATCTGACTAACCTTCACTCATTTTATTGTTTAATAGATGTCTCCAGTGAAACAAACCACAAAAATGGTGAATGGCCAGAAAGATAGAGGTAGTTCCTCCCACTCCAAAAAGGCGAGACCATTGAAGAACCTCCATCGCCCATATTTGATAAGAAATGCTTCTTGTTTGAGGCAAACGGGAAGTTTTTTTGAAATGTAGAGCAACAGAAGGATTAAAGAGGTATGATGCATGTGGCCCGAAGACGTGATACCCCTCTGCTTGGATATTTTCCTAGAGCCATTCAAACCTTCAGGGAGGGTGGGGGTTGATTTACCTCGACAAGTTACCTTCGAGATGTAGGTCAAGGAGTTCTACGGTAATTTTGAGCATCTAACCAACACGAAATACACAACAAGAGTGAACGTGGTGACCATGCAGTGAACGACGAAGGTGATCAACGAGGCAATTGGTTGCACCATTGGAGAATATGATCAGCCTGAGGTTATGCCGAGGAAAGTCTTTTGCAGAGACTCTTGGCCTCCTTGAGCCAATAAATATGATCCGGCTGGGACCTTCGACGCCAACCATAAGGTCGAGAAGTATGTCAAGATTAAAGTGGTCAACATGTTTTTGGAACTTGAGGAGAGAATGATGTAAAAAAACATTGGGAAAATTCTTGTACCCGTTAGACATTCTTCCAAGTGCACTATCAACTGTACCGTTTTGTACTACCGCATCGCGGAGAAGAAGGTAGTTGACCACGGTTACACATAATCAACAAGATGTACAAGGTGTCCCTCGCTCTGAAGAGTGGCACCCTTCCCTATGGAAATGTTATTACTACCCTCTTAGAGAAGCAAACAGTGAAGATCAATCAACTGTCAAGATTAAGATGGGGTACTTTGATCGAAACTACTTTGACAAGAAGCATTGGCACTGGGACACGGAAACGTGGCTTGATCACAATGTCCCTAAGGGAAATCTTGAAGGACCTACCCAGCCCAGTCCCGAAGGTACTCTTTCGACACCCGCAACAACACATCCTGAAGCTGCCACTGCTATCTCACAAATAGGTATGAAAGTCTATTTAATTCCATCTAATTACCAATTTTTGCCCATTTTAAATTGTTACCATTTTATGACGTTAACAATCGTTTATTATTTCAAATAAATGACTGAAGCGCTTTACATGGGTTATTAACACAACGGACTTGGTACAGAAATGGGTGCTCACGCATCTTACAGAATACCATGTGCGCCAGGTGATGATGGAGTTGGCAGACCGGAAAGAAATGTTTGCCGATGCTATTAACGCTCCTCATGTGGACCCCCATGATAGCTCAACCTTATAATGAAGTACACTCGAGTGAAGAAGATATCTCTAAGGAAGAGGAAGAGATCCCGATCTATGAGGAAAAGGTAGCAGGGTATGAGGATGGGGGGTTATCCAATAGTGAAGACGGTACATAAAACAATGGTGGTGAGACTGGGACCGAGTCGGAAGAATATGGGAGAAAGTATTTGAAATAGGCATCTGACTATGGAAATTCATCGAAAGAGGACAATCTCAACCCTCACATGTTACCCTTGCATTGATGACCTTGTACTAGTATTTGTGTTTGATTTTAGTGAACTATGGATTTGGTCCCTTTTATGACATGGCAAGATGTGATTTGGATTCTATGTTAATTAGCATTTGTATTTTATGGATTCTATGTTAGTGTTAGTGATATGGATTCTATGTTATTATTCTTGTTAGTGGTTTTAGTAGAATAGAAAATTGGTGATTTGCTGTTGTGAACTTAGAATGAGAACTTTAAATGGAACATTCCATGTTCTGGTTGTTTATGTTCAGAAGTAATATTTTCAAATGAAACCCGAACATATGCGAAGCTACACTATATTCGCAAATCATAAGATCTGTTCAACAGAAGGTTTACCGATATGCTAGCGACATCGCATGAACTAATTGATTTTGGCACTAACTTTGAATGATAGGTAGATACGATGTCGTCGTGACCAATTTTTACAGACCGAATCAGTCACCGACTATATGTCGGATACTTTGTTTTATCAACATTCTATTCAATTTTCATGCCACGACCTTACATTAGCGATGTCATATATAACATGTCGTTTACACTGATTTGTCCACTGATGCCTTTGCGATGTCGATTATTAAGTTTCCTTATATAATGAATGTATCATTTTTGGGATATTAAGGATAGACTTAGGATTACCAAATACATAAAAACAAGGACATTCCCATAAACATTCAAGAAGGTTATTTTAAATGATGTGTAGATCGTAACTTTGTCTTTTTCTTCCACTTCTTTGATTTGGGGTGCCTTTTAATCCACACCTCTTCTTCGTGGTATCTCCTCGAAGCTAGCTCCACCCTAAATACCTTCTCCTGACCAACAGTACTTGTGTTGGGTGGAGTGTGTGGAATAATGTAGGATAGTGAAGATGGACAACAATCTCCCGCAAATTGACTTTTATACTGAGTGGCCACTGATTTGCTAGAATCACAAGGATCAGTAACAAAAAATACATGTGTAGCCTGGGAAGCAAGGATATATGAATTGCTAGTTGAGCGAGTCCGCCGATGCACCAGAATCGTTATCAATCCACTTGCATTTGAAAAGTGATAACCTAAAACCATTGTAGACTAGTTCACATATTTTCTCTATCATGCCAACGTAACACATGTTCCCATACAAGGGATTCTTATTCTTCGCACTGCTTACATGTAAAGCTTCCTCAACAATTCTAATGCCATTATTCTGTGTAGCAGTGTGTGTGCCCCATTCAAGGGTTGAGAAGGTAAATTCATTCATGACCTAGCCTGTGAAAGAAATTGCAGTTGCAGAAGAATGAAGGCTAACAAATTAAAGGTGTCACCGTGACTTTCCCTGACTATTGTATGGCACAACCGATTAATGAAAGTGTGATTATGTTCAGAAAGTACTTGTTTCTCGGACCAACCCGGGTGACACTCTTTGATAGTTGATATGTGCATATTCGGATACAGGAGAACCATTGTTAAGTTCCGCAAAACATATAAATGTTCTTTCATTAACTCCTCGGGGTTAATAATCTTATTTTTCCTTTCCGCAAACCTTTGCTTCACACTCTATCATCATAACATGGTTTTGGTACACCAACCGACACTTGATTCTTCATGAATTCCATACAGTATTCTACCATCTTCTCGGTCAAATACCTCTGAACAATACTAACATCCAGATGATATTAAATTTTCAAATACCCCTTGAATATCTTTATATATCTCTAGAAGGGATACATCCATCAAAGATAAACTGGACCACATATCAATATCTTTCATACAACGTGAACCAACAAGTGCACCATGATGTCAAAGAATGAGGGAAGGAAATACATCTCGAACTTGCATAACACAATTACTATTTCCTCCAGCAAAATCTCCAATTTTTTATGCCTAATCTCCTTTCAACATATTGCCTTAAAGAAGTTACAGAACCGGGTAATATATTTTCTGACATGAGTTGGGAAGATGGAACTAATCGCAACCGGGAGAAATTATTGAATCAAATAATATGAATCATGCGACTTCATATTATCACCCTTCTCCTCAACCAACTCATCCATCCCATCATCCTTTTCCAGCTTGTCTACTTTATTTCTAGTATGATCATACATGTTCTCCCCATGCTAGAACCAAATTTTGTATGATGGATAAAAAACATATATAAACAAGTCATCCTTCAAACCGATAGCATCTTTATGAATAGTGGTGTTCCGACACTTCATGCAGGGACAATACACATACGATAAATTCTCCTTCATGCCTTTGGTGAATGCATATTCAATGTACTTAGTTACAAAAGATTCACACATCTCCCTTGTTCGATCTTCATAAAAAAAATGGATTTTATCGATGGAAATTTCTACACACTACAACAATATAAGTACACATTGTTAAGTATCATATCTTAGGAACAAGTGTATACACTTACATTCATTCAATACATGGATTCATAAGATATGCATATTGATTAGAGTAACATATATGTGTGTGTGTATTTTTATGTGCTTCAATGAAAACCTTCATTATCATGCTCCCATAACACCCACCATATATAATTATGCAATGCTTACATGCAATCAACGCATACTTAAACAAATACTATCATTTCAATTGAAATAACCTAGAACCTAAATTTGAATATGAAAATAAAAATTTAGGAATAGAATACCTACTTACTACTAGAGTGGAAAGTTAAATCACAACCCACGTCCCTATATTTCCCACAATCAACAATGAGGCATTGTATATTTTACAGCCACCTTGAATGTGAAAGAAGATTTTGAGATTTATGTGTGACTTTGGTTAGAGGACCAACGCATACTAAACAAATCCCGATAGAACCAACATCACTTCTCAGGGTCGTGATACATTTGGTCAAATCTAATAGTCATACGTGTTGCATATCTCATGAATGACTAGTTATGCTTGGACAAACACATGTTATCGACGTTACACCAACCTCAGTTAAACTGTTTACTTCAAATTAAATGAACATTTACCTCGGCTACCATATAACTGAGGTAAACAACATATTATTTACCTCAGTTTTTTTGTAACCGAGGAACCTAATTTTTTTACTTCTAAAAAAAGTGAACCAAGGTAAAAAAACCTTTTACCTTGGTTATTTGGCCTGGGGTAAATAACCGAGGTAAAATAGGAGTAGTAATAGGTGTGTTCTCTTGTACTACTTTCTGTGTATTTTTTCCCGCTTGTTTCATTTTCGAATGAGACATGGAGGTTATTACGCAGGTTTTGGTGCAAAATCTTAAGAAAGAAAATGCTAGTCCCATTGTTCTACCACAACCACAAGCCTCAAATGAATATTTTGAGCATGTCATCACCACACTAGAAGTTATGGAAGACTCGTGGACACATGAGTTGGTTGAAAATATGGTTGAAGAATTCATGAGGAGAACCCGTTCCTCGCTTCCTAAACTATCCTTTGGTACTGATGGAATTGAAGATTCGTAACTTTGAAGTTGAAAATTTATTTTGATGTTTTTGAAGAATTATTTTTTGGATGATTTGAATTACATTAATTATAATTAGCTTATTTTGAGATTGAATTGTTTATGAGTGAAACAATGTTAAGGATTTTATGGTTAATTGGTTAAGCAACTTTGAAACGATGTTTTTATATTTTACGGCTGAGAGTTGTGTGGAACAAACACATGTTGAATGTTAAGAAGTACTTTTTGTGTGATTATTTGTAATAAGTTTTATTTTAGTTATGCCATAAAGTACATTTTCATGATTTATTGAACTTATAGGAAAGTAAATGCAATTTATAGATTAATAAATTATAATTATAAGTGAAATAATACTATATCTAATCAATGATTTTAAGTGAGTATTTCATATCACTGAAATTATGTGGAAAAAATGCAAGTAATAAGTTAATAAGTTATAGTTGTAAGTCAACAAATACAATAAGTTATGTATAATATTCAGTGTAATGCAATCTTTTAAGTTCATGATTTTTTGCCACGTATAGTTAATATATGCAATAAGTATCCTAAATAATCCTACTTTTATAGTGTCTTTACATATGGTGTTTTGGTGCCAAATTCAGTAGTTTTCATCCATGGGTTTTTCTTTTCCAAGTTTGACTTCGTCTTTTTTCCTCTTCCTTTGGTCTTGACTTGGGCTGGATCAAGTACCTTAGCTACACTTATAATTGTGGATTTGTATTGGCTACTTGTGGCTGATTGTTCAATGGTATTGGTCTTTGAAGGTAACCATTCTTCTATTCTTGTTGAACACGTGTCAAACATTTCTTCAGGAGTTCTTCTAGGTTTTGAATTTCTTTCATTTTTAGAACTAAATTGTATCATTTGGTGGGAAAATGATTCCTCCATGAAAGTAAACCATTGATGTTTTCTAATTGTTATTTTCCTTGCCCAAGAACCTTGTCCTATATTTCTAGTTTTGCCTTTTTTGTCAATATCTTGAAAATGTACTTCTCTAGGATTTCAGTGATAGAGTTGAGATGTAATACTATAAGAATGTGAAAGCATAGCATACCTGACACTTCAAAGAATTTTCATTTGCGTTGTACTTCAACTAGTCTATTTCATTTTTGTACTCGACTGTCTAATATCTTGATTCATCATGTTCTAGGTTGATTTCATATTTCTGTGATGGTAGTTTAGAGAATACTTCCTTGACTTTAGTTGCAATTACTAGAGAAAATTCTTTTTTTAAACCTTTGTACCGTGACGGTGGTTTTGAGAACGCTTCCTTGACTAATGTTTGTAGCACATGTTTCAAGTTGAACCATGTTCATGTATGGAAAGTCAAGTAGGGGTTAACCGTTTACTAGTGAAGGTTAAATCTTTTTGTT
>JAUOBV010496861.1:0-10060 GCA_032360425.1 Rubia occidens | reverse complement strand
GATGTACAAGCGACGTCGCATTCATAGAAAGGGGATACTCTAACAACAGTAGAAAAGTGGTAAAAATAAAGATTCCAAACCAAAAAAAATTGGGCCACATTAATGGGGGAAGACATAAATCCCACATTCTAACACCCTAGAACCTAATCCTAGAACCCTAATCCATAGAAATTTCAAAACATGAATAAAATAACACATTCACACACCATGTATATAAGAATTTCAATGATAAATATAAAAACAAAAGTAATGTAACCACATATTGAAACCATACCTTTGAGAAGATAGGTAGGGGGATTGTTGAAATTCGAAGGAAAGTTGAATGTTTGAAGTGATGTATGTGGTGGCCGCCATATATATAGTCCGTACGAAGTATTGTGAATTCAACCTCGGTCAGTGTAGCGTCGCATGTCACTCGACCTTATCAACAGTAAACCAACATTTGAGTGACATCGGGTACACTAACCGTGGCCTCACCATTTCAGTCCACAAGCATAGCAGTGGGCTTGCGTCTGACCAACTGCATGTGCAACGTCGCATGTCAATCATGTTATGAGAGATTGGACCGACCTATTACCGATGTTAGCAATATATAAAATGGACCTCACTAATTCAACCCACTAGCATAGAAACTAGGCCCGAATTTGAACGAAACAAACATAATTGACCTTAAAACAGTTAATAGTATAGCAACTAGGCCCATATTTGAACGAAACAAATATAATTGACCTTAAAACAGTTAACAGTATATTAGATGCTACTATTTGAAATTTATAAATGTCCATGAACTTTATTAACGTCCGGTTCTATCGAAATCTATTTCAACAGAACCGGTGAACTTTTTGTTTTTACAATTAGGTTTCTCCAAGACGGTGGGGGAGGAGGAAGATATGCAAAATTTGAGATATCCAATAATCTAAATCACATTGTCACAAACATGTTGTTCTTGTTCTGACTTAGGCATCAACGAACAGGGTTATTATTCCCCCATTTTTATTAGCATTCTACTAACACCCCTATTATGAGCGTTATCAATTAGAAAGATAAATTCCACCACATAGAATCGGACGAAATTACACATTATTGATTTTTTATGAATTAAAAACATACTGAGCCATCAATTTTTCGTAAAGTGCAAACACGTGACCTAGATCTAATTGTTTATGATTACTTACAAGTAAGCAAGGGCTAATCGGAAGATCTTGTGGAAGTCTTTGTGGGATCATGCCATTTACTTTATCACCGCCAAGGTTCATTAGTTGGAATGGAGATGGCAAAGGTCCCTTGACCGACAATTGGAATCGATTTTGCGATAGCCAGTTTACTTTTCAATTTTTACACTTACGTTGCTCCAACAAAGTGGGCGAAGTCGAAATGCGAAATTAGAGATACACTTATCAAATTCACCAAGTCACGAGCATGATGTTTCAATTTGGCCATGCACTAGTCAATAGAATGGGACCAAAATCTTCTCAGACAGTGTATCATCCTTAACACACTTAAAGATCATTTCTCGTATATATTCATCACATGAAAAATACTATGACACACCCACTTAATTCTTGTATACTCATAAGTAAAACTCGTATACTAATTATTTCTTATCATATAAAAAATTTATCACATAAGTTCAATTGCATCATATATTGACTTGTTTCTGGATCAAGAACTTCTCTAGGTTCTATTTTCTCCCACTAAATATTTGTGAAATAAACAATTAATTGAAATATTTCATATAAAATTTGATCTTATTTTTCTTCTAGTAAGTTTGAACAAGCTCAAAATCATATGGTTGAATAGACGAGTGTTAAAGTATTAAAACATGTTTACAAAATGGGTTTAAAAATTAAAATCATCTGGCTAATTTTTCAATGAACAATATATGTATGGCTCATTAAGATAATCATGTACTTCACATTATATTTCTAAATTCTCACAGAATTTGGAAAAATATTTCAATAAATACATCATACCACTTTTAAGTACAGAAAAATCATCACAACTTTACTGAGTCTGTATTCATCAACATGTATTAGACCTAGTATTTAGTAGACGTTATACCCTCCCACTTGAAGGATGTTTTGGTCATTTTACTTTATAAACAATTTATGCACTGTTAATGATTCATAGTCAACTAACTTAAAACATGCATCTTATGCAGTTTAACTGCGTACATTCTAGTTTATAAGTCTACTATTTTGTAGGGAAAAATGCTCATTATATTATTTTTGGATCTCTGCTATGAGATTCGGACCAGTGAATTTTTATATATAAAAAATACCTTACGCATTATCAAATTGGCAGACAATTCTAAAATAACAAATCTGAAAGAAAAATAAATTATCATGCACCTTGACAAAACCAAAAATATATATTGTATATGACATAACTCTATTTTGGTTTTGCTCCCACTATTTTATCCAAGTCAATATCCCTCAATTTTGACTTCGAGAATTCTAATGTGAATTCATAGTAGGCTAGGATCCTAATTTAGTTATCGTGACCTTAAGAATGCCCAACAAATCAAGATAACCTCAATAGGTAGGTAACCCTTTACCAATTATAACTAATTGGATATCACCATATCCTAATTATAATGTCATAATCACGAATAATAGATTTAAACACTTATATAATTTTCTCAAAATTCCCAGAAAAGGCTTGTGGAGGGGTTACAAACGGTCCCACTTAAAATTGCCTGCCTCCTTAAACAGAATTTATATTGGTCATTAATAAAAGTCGCCCTTAAATATTATTCAAAATGACACCTCATCCATTATGATAAAATCCTTATAATTCCTAGATACATGCCTCAAAATCTTTCGACCTTGGGTATGCCTAACAAGTCAAAAAATTTGTTAAATCAAAACCATTATTCATAAATCAAATTTAATGACACAAATTATGATTTTGGTAGAACAATCTTGGGTATGGCCTACAAATCATTCGAACAAAAAATTTATTAATGCCACCAATAATGGAAGGCAACATTTTCACGGTTTAATATTATAATGAGGAATTTTTGAGTTAAATATTTTATTCAGAATGACACCTCAATCATTATAATAAAATCCTTATAATTTCTAGATACATGCCTCAAAATCTTTCAACCTTGGGTATGCCCAACAAGTCAAAAATATTTTGTTATATCAAACCCAGTATTAATAAATCAAATTTAATGACACAAATTCTGATTTTGGTAGAACAATCTTGGGTATGCCCTACAAATCATTCGATCAAAATTTTTATTTATGATACCAATAATGGAAAGCAACATTTTCACGATTTAATATTATAATGAGGGATTTTTAAAAATCTTATTCATTACAAAATGAACTTTGATCCCACTAAATCACGCTAATTAGATGGATTACATTCAATCGATATCAATCATATTGAAAATTTAATCACATTAAATTACGTTAATCGGATTTATTACATTCAATCACATTAATCATATTAAATACATAACCTAAACTTAATCGCATTAAATCATGCTAATCGGATTTATTAATTTCTTTTTCTTTTTTTTGGAACAGTAAAAACTTTACTCATTACCAAAATTGTTGAAGAACTTACAAGCCTTCTCCTTTTCTCCCTTCTACCTTGCTATACAATCATGAACTGTACACATTTCTCTCTCAATTTTTTTGTTCATAAATGCCCTATACACAATGGTATCTATAATCATCTTCTCTATGTCATGAACCTGACCTTCTTTCCCAAAGCATTTCTCATTTCTTAAGTTCCAAACTCCATATATAGTTTCAGCAGCAGCCATCTTAAGAAACCTTCCTCTCCAGCCTTTGCCTTTGCTCTTCTGCACCAGCCATATTTTTTCCTCATCCCAGCTTCCAGACTTCTTGTCAATCTTCATCCATTTCAGTATTGATATCCATATCTCTTGCGTTTTCATACATTTAACAAACAGATGATGCAGGCTTTCTTCTTCATCACAGAATTGGCATTTAGGGTCTAGTTTAACTCCAAACTTTCTAAGTCTTTCTTTCGTCGGCAGTCTTCCATGGCAGCATTGCCAGAGAGTAAATTTTGCTCTCGGTCTTGCCATATTGTCTAGCATCAATTTGTTCTAGTCCACCTTTTCTTTTTCTCCCCGTAGAAACTCATATATTTGTCGAATACTAAACTTCCTCCTCTGCATCTGCTTTTCCCAGCAATCAGTACCATTTACATTTTCTATAGTTTTACCTAGTCTTTTCAACATCCAGGAGCTACTACAGGTAAAAGTAGTATTCAACACCTCTCCCCCTTTTATGTAGTATGAATGAAGCCATTTGATCCATAGGCTATCTGCCTTTTTACACAGATTCCACAGTGTCTTATACATGGTTGCTTCATTCCATTCTTTGAGTGCAATTATGTTCAGTCCCCCTTCCCTTCTTAGTGAGCAGATTTTATCCCATGCAACCGGGGACTTTCTTGTAATCTCCTCCGTTCCACTCCTCAGATATGATCGACACATTGCTTCAACATGTTTTAGCACATTCTTCGGCAGTGGAAAGCTTTGCATCCAGTAATTAACTATGGCAAACATTACACTTTTAATTAATTGGAGTCTACCTGCATAGCTTAAGAGTCTCGCACTCCAATGCGTTAGCCTTTCAGTCATCCTCTCTATCAATGGTTGGCATGTTAAGACTGTGATTTTCCTGCTGGACAGTGGCACACCCAGATATTTAATAGGTAGACCCCTTCGTTAAAACCAGTCATCTCCACCAATCTATTTTCAGTTGGTCATTGCATCCCCCAAAGTAGATCCTGCATTTACCCTGATTTACTTTAAGCCCTGTAGACTTAGTAAATCTTTGAAACTCCAACATTAGCATCTCCATTAGCCAGTAATAACAAGTCATATGCAAAACTTATGTTAATGATCTTCACTTTTTCACATTTTGGATGGTAATAAAACCTGCTGTTTCTGTCCAGATTCCCCATACATCTCTGCAAGTATTCCATGATAATCACAAATAAAAGGGGTGATATCGGGTCCCCTTGTCTCAGGCCCCGTTTTGCACTATTTTTTTTGTCCTGATTGGGACACTTGGCCCAATCATTTGGTGCCACGTATCCCAACTAATAGTTTTTTAAAAAAATTAGATTTTTTAAAAAAATTAAAAAATTAAGTTCTGCCATTTTTTAAAATTGAAAAAATCTTTTTAAAATATGGGTTTTAAAAAAATTGAAATTACGTTCTTTGAAAATATATAGGTTTTTTTAAACTATGGTTCATAAAATAAATTTAAAAAATTAAAATTAATTTCACAAATAAAATTTATAAAAATAAAATCCAATTCAAAAATTACAAGTGTATTATTAAATTTATATTTTAATTTATTTTGTTAGTCTAATTTATTTAAATTAAATATTGAAGGTAAAATTAATGAGTAAGATAGAGAGAATCAAGTGGGGTACATGGAGTGGTTTCAAATTTGTTTCAACCATTGTAGAGAGAAAAATAGAGTGTTTTCTTTGTGGTTTCAGTTACTCAGGTAGAAGAGAGAGATTGATTATTTAATGAACTGAAACCACAAAATCGGGCTCAGCACAATTTTACCATTATACATAGTCTTACATGCAATTATAAAGAGTTATAGTTGACACGGGGTAAATTTGTGTAATTCTACCAAATTAACTCCTTCAGGAAAATGTGGCTAGTTAATCAGACTATTGCACGCGCGTGTCGCCCTCCCTTCCATCATTTAGGCTGCGCGTGTCATCATTCCTTCCCTGCTTCATAAAATGAATACTCCATTCACTCTTCATTCTCTTCAATTTTTCATTCTTTATTTTTTTTTTCTTTGAACTTAACTTTTTTCCCACTTCACTGTAGTTTCGTTATTCCACAATATACGTTGTGGTCGGTTTTAGCCACGGCACTCTCGTGGTGGTCACGGTGGAGATATGGCGTCGACTTTGGCAGTAATATGAATGGATTTCAGGCAGCAGTCAAAATAGGTCATTCTATGGTGGGTACATGGTCTGGCTCACGGAAAAATAGGAAGATGGGTCTTTCAACAACGTATTCATCTAACGGAGTTTTCTGGAGTATATCAGAGTTCCCACGGACTTGCAGAACCATATCTGTAGCGGGTTCAGATGGCAATACTTCTTAGACGAAACCTACTTCTGGGCTATCAAAGAGTTGCATTGTAGCATAACTTCCCTGGATGAAAGTGGGGTTTTAGATTGACTTATTTTAGTTTTTTATGTTTTTAGGTGTACAGTTAATGTTATTCGTGACTCCGGCGAGATTTAAACACCGTCTCACTGCTTTTATTGGAGAAATCCAGTGACAGTCTCCAAAAAGGTTAACAAAATGAGAACTACGGAGTTGTGGTAACCCTACGGAGATACCCTCGAAACTCCTTCCACGGACACTCCTCATCGCTTATTAGAGAAATTCAGCTGCAACCTCTTCAAACTACAAAATTGTCGCAACCCGGTGAAGACAAAGATTAGAGGTGCGAGTTGAGTAGCAGATTGTCAATATGTCACATGAACCTAATGATAGGTCCATTTGTGGGAGACTCACCCCTTAGTGTGTGAGCCAAATGAGCTGTTTTGGAAGTTTTAACAAATTAGTTATGCTTGTTATATAAGTGAAGTGTGATCTAAACTTGTCACACCCGTTAATGAGAATAAGTACGCTTCTTTATTTAGAAAAGAAAAGGAGCGAAGTGCACATATAACCCTACATAATTCACAAAAGTGCACATGTAACCCTGTGATAATTAAAAGTGCAAATATAACCATAGATAGTTATTGTATATGCAAATATAACCTTTTACGGTAGTTTGAGGTCGGATTATGTTAAAAAGACAAATTTGCCATCTATAAAAATACAAAAAATGTTGAAATTACCCTCATAGCCTTGAACCCTAATTTTCTTGCTTATTTTTTTTCTTCCTCTACTCTCTTCTTTTCTTCTCCCGCGGCTTATTTTCTTCTTTTTTCCTCCTCTCTTGTTTTCTTCTCCCACAGATTTGGAGCCAGTTTCCATAAAGTTTGTGTCTATCATCTGTATCATTTGTGCTTCAGGATTTCCTCCATCATAATAGCAATATTAATCTTCTTAACAAAGGATACTTGGCACAATGTCAGCCAATTTCCTTTTCTTCTCCCGCAAAAGGGCTTCGTGGTGTCCGCCGACGGCCTACTTGACGTTAGCGCCAGGCTGCTGTTATCGGCTAAATGATTCCGGAGGGACGCCAGATCTGCAAATGGACGTTAGATCTGAATGCCAAACGAACCCTGATGATGGAGAATAACGTCGAAGGGACTGGGTTTGCAGAGTCTCAGTAAAAAGGAGCCAATTTGCAGAGCCGATAAGCCTATTTAATGAGCAAATTTTCTAGAAAAAGGTCATGCCGGAGGACGGTGGCTTTTCGGCGGAGGTGGAGTCGCAGTGGTAGAGGTGGTGGAGAAGTGGCAATGGTGGAAGAACAGCTCTAAAGCAAAGGGTATTTTTTGTCTTTTGAAATTTTATATAGGCAAAAAGGGTATTTTGGTCATTTTTGGCCAGTCATTGACCAAAAATAATTGGTCAATGCGGGAATATAGTGTTTAGGATTATATTTGCACTTATGTAAAGTAGGTATGGTTCTTTTTGCACTAAAAATTATCTCAATGTTATATCTGCACTTTCTCAAATATATAGGGTTATATTTGTATATTTCCCAAAAAAGAGAGTTAAGAGCTAAAATGACCCTACGTTTTGGTCGAAAGTGCCAATATAGCCCTATAAAATCTGAATGTACAATTCTAACCATATTATTTGATCGAAAGTGCTAATCTAACCGTGGAGACCGTAATTTTTCCAGAAATACATGAATGGCAATTATACCCTCTCTTTAAAAAAATAAAAAAATACACGGAAAGTTGAAGGATGTTTATACCCTCATTTAGAGCAATGTCAGAGAACTCAAACAATAATCAAACCCACATTTAGATCAAGGCCGACGGAAATGGGAGTATATAACTAGCCTTATATTTATACCCTCATTCAGATCAAGGCCAGAGAACACAAACAGTAACCTTCTCTTCCCATTTGATCAGACCGGTCCGTTCGTTGGGCCAACCTTTTCATTTTTGTTTGTTTTTCTGCCCTGGTGGTGCATTCTCACCGGGTGTGGAAGCGGATTGCCACAGTAATGGCTTTTGGAGGAGAAAACAGAGGAGGTGTAGAAATGGTAAGCACCGACCAATTTACAACCTCAATCGTCCTATTTTATTTGTAGTCATGTTAAATCGTTGAGGATTTTGTTGATTTTGCTTCACTTTTGTTGAAGCTTTGGGTGTTGCTGAGTTGTGGGTTACAGGTGGCTTTCATCGCTGGCGACGGGGAGAAGGCGAGCAGCGCCGCGGGGGAGAGCAGGCGGAGCATGCGCTGGTACAGGTTCTGTGGCGCAGATGCGGCGGAAATCCAAATTCCGCTGCAACAGGCAGAAATCCATATTCTGGTGGAAGAGCGGCGGAGGTGGCGGTAGAAGTAGTGGTGGAGGAGCGGTGGCTATGGTTATGGAGATGAAGAAATAGAAGAACCCTAGGGGTAATTTTGTCATTAGATATTTAACTTTAAGACTAGGGATATTTTAGTCTTTTTAGGTTTGGTCAATGTCTGAAAATACCAAGTCAATGCCAAAATAGTGCCAAAAGGTTATATTTGCACATTTAATGCAAAATTTAGGGTTATAATCGCACTTTTAGATTATACAGGGTTATATTGGCATTTTTGAAAAAAAATACTTTTTCAAATCAAACTTTGCAAACTTTGCTTTTTCCAGAGAAAATGACACATTTACTTTTTCAAAGTCAAACTTTACAAACTTTGACCTTAAATATAAAATATATATATATATAATAATAATAATAAAATATCACGTGAGACATTTTTAGATTCGTCTTAACATCAATTTTTTAAATATCAATTTTTATGTGAAATTGTTGTATGTAACTAGTGATATTGTTGGTCAAACATGATCATTTAAAATCGTGAAAAAGTAAATGTGTCAATTTTCCCGGGATTGAGGGAGTAGGTTATACTTGTATTTTACCAAACTAGCGAAGTACCATTGCGCGTGCGCGATATTGTTAATTAAAATATCATGATTAAGTTTTATGTACATTTTGTGTCTTACATTTAAATTGAAAACAAAATTTATTCAAAATTTTAAAGTTAATTCATCTAAGGAAATTATATGAGTAATTAAGTGAAATAATTAATTTAGTTAGAAATCGTTAAATATTAAATACAATAAAAACTTATTATTTTAAAAATATTTCATTCAAATTTTTTAGAAATTAATTATTTATATGTTGAGATTCATTCTAAAATGTTATCATAATTATGTGTATATCAATGCAATAAATAATAGTCAATATCAAATTACCTAATTAGTCTCACTAATTATAATGATACTTGGGAAAATAATTAATTTAGTTAATATATTGAATACAACAAAAACAGATTATTCATATAGTATTTCATTCACTTTTTTTTATAAAGCAATCATTTTGGTGAACGTCGTTTCACTCATCAAAATAATGTGCAAACTCTAAAGATGAGATTAGCACAGTAGCAAGCAAAGTCGATCCCACGAGGAACGGAGCAATGACTATAATAAAATTACCTACTAATATTGAACAAAATTGGTGGAGCCACCACGCCTTAATTTTCAAGACTTTATCTAAAACTAATAATGCAATTAACTAATATAAAATATAAACTAATAATGAAAACTAACAAACATAAAAATCTAGAAAATATATGAAGAATGTAATCAGCTCGAAATAACTCACATTACTTAAACATCGATCATAGGCGCAAAGATAAATCAATTCATATGCATCTATCAGTTATAGGACGACAAGTATTTGCTGTACCCTCCCAATCCTTTCTTACCTTGTCGACAATTGACCAATTATAATTAATCAATTATTTCTCTTACCAAGATGCCTCCGGTAAGTATTCGCTGAACCAGATACACACCTCGATAGCATTAAGAATGAAAAGAACCTGATATAGCAATTACCCAAGTAT
>JAUOBV010496751.1:0-10061 GCA_032360425.1 Rubia occidens | reverse complement strand
AAACTTAGCCCAGGCTGTTGCGGCAACCAAAAAACTAGTGAACTTCAAGGCCACATCCACTAATTCTGGAGACAAAAAGGGAAAGATGGGAAAATAAGGACTGGAAGTCCAAGAAGTCGGACCCAACGAAGGAGAGACAGGGGAGGGATGACTCTAAGGAATAAAGGAAGAAGTCGGGTGGCTGTTATTAGTGTGGTGGCCCACACTTCGCTTTGGAGTGCCCCCAGAAAGAGGGAAGAGTGAATGCTACCACGGTTTCTAAACCAGGTGAGACCAAGGAGGTCCCGGTGAGGATGAATCCCATGCAACTCCTGAACACAATAGGTATGGTTGGTCAATCTGTCCCATTAAATTCATTTTTTTTTGTGTTGGGCACAATTAATGGGTACCCTGTAAGTGCAATGCTCGATTCTGGAGGAACGCATAGTTTTATGTTGGGTAAGATAGCCCAAGATTTGAAGTTAAATGTTGGTCCTCACAATTGTGAGATAAAATACTATGAATTTACAACCTGTGAAGGTGTTAGGTCGGGTAGATGCATAATTTTGTTTAGGCACATGGTCGGGTATAATAGGCATCACCGCGTTAAGGTGTCTTGATGATTTTAAATTAATCTTAGGCAAGGATTTCATATGTATCAATAAGGCCAATCCCATCACTCATTTGAGTGGATTTATAATCATGGACGACAGAGCTCCAGTACTCATTCCTTGCTACTCGAGGGAGCAGAATCAAGCCAAAAGGAATAGGAATGATGAAGGTGTGTTATCAGCAATTCAACTAAAGAAAGGCTTGGAGAAAGGAGAGAAAACATTTCTTTCAGTGCTGGTTGAACTGAAGACAAACGTGTTCCAGGATGGTCCACCGCCAAGGCCAAATTTACGTGAAGACTTTGCAGATGTGATGCTGGCTGAATTGCCTAAAAGGTTGCCACCCCGACGGGCAATAGATCATAAGATTGAACTAGTTCCAGGGGCCAGACCATAGGCACAGGCCCCTTATCGCATATCTCAGGCGGAACTAGTAGAGCTTCAGAAGTAATTGGATGAATTGGTGGAAGGTGGGCTGCTACAACCTTCGAAGGATCCATACGGTGCTCCATCCTTGTTTCAGAAAAAGACCGATGGATCGCTCTGGTTTTATGTAGATTACCGGGCGTTGAATAAGCTAACGGTGAAGAACAAGTATCCCGAATACCTACAATTTGTTTGATAGGCTTGTAAAAGGTCACTTTTATAATAAGATAGACCTTAGAGCGGGGTATTGGCAGGTTAGAATAAAATAAGGGGACGAAGAAAAGACAACGGTTGTAACCTGTTATGGGTCCTATGAGTTTCTGGTGATGCCCTCAGAGCTTACAAATGCACCAACAACCTTCTATAATCTAATGAACGATGTTCTCTATGACTTTCTAGACAAGTTTGTTGTTGTGTACTTGGATGATATCATTATTTACTCCGAGTCACTGGAAGAACACCTTATTCACTTAAGAAATATGTTTGAAAAACAAAGGGAGAATGAATTATATTTCAAGAAGGAGATGTGTATGTTCTTCACTCAAGAGATCACTTTCCTTAGACATGTCCTGAGTGGGGATAAAATCAAGATGGATGAAAAGAAGGTGGCGGCCATGATGGAAATGGCCAGGCCCTAACAAAGTCCAAGAATTAAGGTCATTTTTAGGCTTAGCAAATTACTATCATCGGTTTATAAAGGGATACTCAAAGCTGGCCAGTCCTTTGATGGATTTATTGAAAATGGATGCTCCTTGGGTTTGGAGTGATGCATACAAGGCATCGTTTGATGCTTTAAAGGCTGCGGTTGCGACTGGACCAGTTTTGCAATTATCGGATTTCAGTAAGCCATTTGAAGTGTACACAGATGCATTGGTGCTGGAAGGGCACCCAGTTGCTTATGAAAGCAAAAAATTGAAAGAACATGAGTCAAGGTATAGTACTCATGAGAAGGAAATGACGGCAGTGGTGCATTGCCTTGAGATTTGGAAGCACTACTTGCTGGGAACATCATTCGTTGTGGTGACGGATAATGTGGCAAATACCTACTTCAAGACGAAAAAGAAGTTGACCCCAAAGAAGGCAAGATGACAGGAGTTCTTGGCCGAGTTTGACTTTGATTGGATCCACAAACTAGGGAAGGAGAATCAGGTTGTGGATGCCTTAAGTCGGAAGCATGTGGGGGATTATGTTGTTTTCATTACAACGGTTGTAACAGATTTTATGGACAAGATTCGGGAAGAATCTAAACAGGACCCAGTTTACTTGAAGTTGAAAACTCAATTTGAAGAAGACACGGTTCGACGCTATTGGCTGGAAAAAGACGTGTTGTTTACCAAAGGTAACCAAGCTTATGTACCAAGGTCAGGGAACTTGCGAATGAAAGAGTCCCAAGATTCAAAATGGGCTGGTCACCCAGGCGTGGAAAATATGTTGGCCTTATCATCAAGAAATTTCATTTGGCCAAAGATGGAATATGACATTGAAGCTTTTGTTCAAAAGTGCCATGTCTGCCAATTGGACACACACGAGAGGAAGAAACAGGCAGACTTGTTACAACCCTTGCCAATTCCTCATTATCCATGAAAGTCGGTCTTGATGGACATTATCACATATATGCCTAAAGTTGATGGTTTGGGTTCTATTCTTGTGGTAGTTGATTGATTTTCCAAGTATGTTGTGTTTATTGGGGCACCAGTAATGTGTCTAGCGGATTAAACGGCTGATTTGTTTCTAAAGTATGTTGTGAAATACTTTGGATTGCCCGAGGAAATTAAAAGTGGTAGGTATTCACGATTTATGGGCATATTCCGGACCCAATTATTCAACTCAATGGGTTCAGAATTGAAATTCTCAATGGTGAATCATCTACAAACGGATGGGCAGATGGAGAGGATGAATGCTTTACTGGAAGAATATCTGAGGCATTACTTGACGGCCAATCAGAAAAATTGACTCGAGTTACTTGATGTGGCTTAGTTTTGTTACAACTTACATCGGTCATCAACCATGAGGTTGGGTCCGTTTAAGTTAGCTACCAGGCAGCAACCTCTATCTCTACGAGATTGTAGTCCATAAAATGGGAGGAAAATGTCCAACGGCTTACCAGTTTGCTCGGTCTAAGCAAGAGATGATTGATGAGGCTCGAGATAGTTTGTTGTTTTTGCAGAAATGAATGAATAAGTATGCTGACAAGAACAAACGGGATTTGGAGTTCCAAGTCGAGGATCTGGTGAAGTTGAAATTAACTCCACAAATTCGGAAACACATAAGTAGCAAGACAGTGCACAAGGGATTAATGCCAAGTTCGATGGTCCCTTTGAAGTCCTTGAGCGGGTTGGAAACGTTGCTTATGAGTTAAAACTTCCGGATCGTTTAAAGGTAAATCCTACGTTCCATGTTGGTTACCTCAAAAAGTTTTATGCTGATGAAGCGGACCCTGAAAGAGTTCAAGTAAAGAGGGCGCCTCCGGTTGTGAGGACTTAGTATAAAAAAAGGTGGAAGCTATCTTGAACCATGAGACGTTGGGTGAAAGTAAGAAGAATCGGAGGACCAAGTTCTTAGTTCATTGGAAGGGTGAAGATCTAGTTGATGATGAATGGATCCTTGAGAAGGACTTATGGCAATTTGAGGATAAAATTTCCGAGTACATGATTCGGCAGTGAAAGTTGCCCAGGATGGCAACCACTTAGGTGGGGGTGGTCTGTTACATCTTTATTTTTCCATGGTTTACTCAACTAATTTTCTTGAGTTATTGTTTGGGTAAGAGTTTAAAGATGCTTACTTTGTGGGAGCTGGTCAGTTAAATCTTGGTCCGGGACCTAGTGTTTCTAGGCAAGGCTTGGATGTTGGATTTGGCCCATCGGTTGGGAGAATAAAGGCAAATGACGGAAAAGGCTTGAAACTGTGCAAGTTACCTACGGTTAAGGTGAGGGATAACCCGAGGAAGGCGGGTTGATCCAAGATGGCTTAGTGGCAAGGTTTCAGATTCCATGTCCTAAGTGACGCATGGGTTCGAGGATAGAACGACAGTCACTCGAGTGGGCTAAAAACCTTACGGACAAGAGATGCATGGTTTTAGGTTAAGCCTTAAAGGGAGCTAACGCTCGGAAGAGATCTAGCAGGCCTCAGAAATGCGGAAAGGCTCACGGTTATGTGTAACCGCTAGGTAGTTATTAGGAACTACCTGAAGAGTTGCTTCCCTTTAGGCGGTTAAGGGTGTTAACCGCCAAGTGTATGTTTGCCTATAAATACTCCCGGTTAGAGCAAAGACCATCTATGTTTTGGTGGTGTGTTTTGCCAACCGAAGATATTTTCTTTGATCAATAAAGATAAAGGTTGGAGCCGGGCTCTGTAAATTTGAGTGTTCTTTGTGAGCTTACAACATGTGAAACCTCGTTCCCTCACGGATGGTTGGTTAAATAAGAACAAGAGTTTAGGCCGTGAGTAAAGGTCTAACACTAAAGGTGTTCGTCAGTCCAAGACCGGACCTGATCGAATTGGAACTGGAATAATAAAAAACCTTGGGCAAAAATTATTATGGTATGGATCGATTGGATCGAATTTTACTAAACTTTATTCTGTTACGAAAATAAATTGGTGTAGAATTTTTTTTATTTAAATATTTGTCTTTAAAATATAAGTAGTAAACAAGGAAGTTATTATTAAAATTTTACCTCAAAATATGGAAAAATACTAAACCATCTGAAATAAATTTAACAAGTATATAAATTTAAATTATAAATACATAAAAAATTATATATAAGAGAAAGTTACTTGTCCAAACAAAAAAGAATCGATTTTGGACCGGACCGGAACTCGGAATCCTAAAATATATTGGACTAAAGAACATACCAAAATTCTATATATCCGGTTCCGGCATTTATTTTCAGGTCTAGTTCAATCCATTTTACCATTTCAGACCGATTCATGAACACCCCTACTTATATGGGTGTATCTGCTAGTGTTTATAAGTGTTTTACGTACAAGTTTAGCATTTTTTTTTGTATTTGGTAAACTGCTAAAAAGTGTTTCTTTAAGAAGCAAAAATTATATTTTGGGAGAAAGTAGAAACCGGTCTCCCACTGCTTTCAAAATAAATTAAAATTAGCTATTCCTTCTTATTGGCACAACTTAGCCAAATACCCCCTAAGTGCTTTGCTGATAAGCTAAGTAGTTTTTTAGTGTTTTGGTAAAATTCTAAAAATATTTTTAGTGTTTGGTAAACTTCTAAAAAATATAGCAGAAGTTATTTTTGGAGAAAATATAGAATCTGATCCCCTCCTCATTTTAAAATGAGTCAGCTTGCTCATAAGCACACCTCCATCAAACACACATTTATAATTCCCGTCAAACACAACCCACTTTAGGACAATATTCGATCTAGCTAAACATACACCCATTAAGCTTATATTCCTTCAAAAGTACAAACAATAACAGTATAAAAAATGACGTAGCAAGAAAAATTTGGACTGAGTATCATGGAGAAATTGTCCAAAATAATACCCGTTGTTAATCAAAATTCAAAGTTTGATACCTGAATTTTGAATTTATTCTTTGAAGGTATCAACTTTTTTTATTATTTATGTCCCAAAAGAATCTGAGGCGGATCTCACATGCTCCCACTAGCCCCACCCTTAATGTTTGGTAGTCCTATTTAAAAATATATATTTGTAGATGTGTTCCTACTATATAGATAAGAAACTTTTAAAAAGTTTATTAGTTGTAAATTTTTATCTTATCTATTCAATTAACATCATAAACTTTAGACTTGATTTTTTCTCTTTATTTTCTATTACAAGTACTGAATGATTTTTTAATAATTTTTAGACATTTTTTTTTGTCAAGTTATCCTTCTATTCATTCATCATCATAAAATAAAATACTTACCTGATTATCTGTTTTAAAAGTTCGTTTGCACTCTCCTTTTTTTAAATCAATTTATTTTGAGATAATTTGCATGAAAGTTATTGATTGGAGAAATTTCAACGTACACTATATACTGCTCAATAATGTACTAATTATGTGCAATTAAATTAAATGTTCCTAGTTCAATTCATGATTATCTTGTTGCATTAATCGAAAATATATATTTTATTGAACTATTGACCAGGTTATTAAACTTTAAAAAATTAAAAAATTTGAAGAAATATTATAATATTATATAATTCACATTTACATTTAATTTACATTTACATTTACATTTCATTATTAATATATTTTATTTTCTAATATATATTATTAATTTTATAAGTTCATCTCTTTAAAAACGGTATTTCCACAAGTTATGAAAATACCAACGTTTAAACTGTAGATTTGAAGAAATTCGGGTTGTATTAATCGGGTCATAAACCTATCACTCATACATGTTGCATAATAAATTTTTAATATTGTAACTAAATTTTTTTACCTTTCTATAATTCTAATTCAATTTGGTTTCTTCATATGATTATAAAAAGGCATTTTTCCCAAAAACTTTGCTGAACTAAAATGTTGCAAGGTTTAATTTCAGAGGTTACATAAACAAATGTAAATCACCATACTTTAAAATTTACAAAATATCCATAGAGATACGGTGATCATGATATCCTTTGATTGAAAAGTTAATTGACAGTGGTCCATTGGTAGGCATAAGAAGACATTTGACAGCCCAAACGAAAAGCGCATCTGTGCTGGATTTGTTGTCAAGATGTAACGGATTGGCCAAAAAATGATCAGCAATGGAAATGTATGGATCTGATAACTTCCCTATCCTCTAGGGCATATGGTAAACAATGCACGACCTCTGCATCCCCCAAAAGATGGAAGATATTATTTTTATTTTTGTCATATATGTTTCCTATGGAAAAAGGTCACGAGTGGGATTAGCCAAGAACCTAGCCGCAAGGTTTCTAAGCATAGAATGATATAACTGAGCCCTACTGATGGCAACTGGAACATGTTGAGTCGTGTCGTATGTTCCTTGGTCGTGATTTGGTAGAAAAAGTTTCCAAGGTATTTTTAGGAGAAAACTCTTTGTTGATAAAGTCAATAAATTATTTTAAAGTATACGATGAATAGTGATTAAATAGTGTAAATAGGTTATACCTATATATATATACATACATACATATAAAATTGGGTTCATGTTAGACAGTCTATAATATGTGAGACAAGCTACTTATGTGAGACCAACTCCTAGCCATTCACATAATCTTATCCAACGGATTATATTTCATAAACTAAAATTACAGCTTCAGAAACTACACCAAAATTATACTTAAATTAGAGTTTAAAAAAATACACCCAAATTACAGCTTCGCCCAAAATTTCCTCCTCCGCCGGAAAACGATGGTGAGATCATACGCCTTTCTCCGCCGTTAATCCCTAATTTTCCACCCACTCCACTGCTAATCCCTAAAATTTTGCCCTCCTCCGCCTCTCCCAACCTTCCTCCGCGACCGCCTCTCTAATCACCGTTAAGATCTGTTTCTCCACCGTCCTCTATGGCTCTCTGCCTTTCCATTGAGAAAATGTGGTCAAACTTTATCTTTCCTACTTCTTTGTCTAGAAATAATGATTAGTTGTTCTATATGTTGCTGCAATATCTTTTTATGGTAAGCATAAGTGTGGATTTTCTTTGACATGTGATGGTTAATTTTTTTAATTCTTAAAATTCATTGTTGTGCCTGGTTCGTTTTAGCATTTACATTTTACTAGTTTTAATGGGATAGAGAATCAGAGCAATGAATTATTGTGCAAGAATGCTTTGATTCTTCATGTCCATAGATGTATTTTCTTAAGAACTTGCTAGTTTATTTTCTCAATGTTTGTTTCGTTGAATTTTAACCAACCATTCCTCATTTAACTCCTTTATCCTTACATATGAGTTCATGACTGCTTATTTTGGCAGAGGTGTGCTTGTGACAAGTTTATAGATATCTAACGACATTTAGGAAGTGCGGAGATGTATATTCGATCTGTGAATGTCGAGTTTCCCTAGTTTTGACTGATTATGAAGATGGTCTCTTCTGATGGGGTAGTCCTTAAAAACATTTCATCATAACTATTTGACGGTTCAGTATTTTGTTTTAGTAAATTTCATCTTTTTGTCCGTGCATGAATGATAAATTTCTCAGTATGTGAATTCATATTTGGGTTTCGATTGCAATTTTAGATATGTAGACATTTTGGAAGCGCAGAAATTGAACACTCGATCCATGAATGTTGAGTTGCCTTAAGTTTGACTAAATATGAACAGAGGTCTCTACTGATGGGGTAGTCTTGAGAAACATTTCATTGAAACTGTTTGATATATTTCATTTTATGATCATCTTTTCCTCCCCTCTTCTTTATTTTTCTTTTCAGTTTTCCAAGCACATCCTGGGTTCGAATCTCCATCATAGCTTGACATGGGTTTGTGTTTCTGTTGTTATCTTTCTCCACTGCACTTTTGTTCTTTCTCCACTATCCATTCCTATCTTCTTGTTGTCGGAGAAGCTAAATTGCAGCATCCTCATCCTTTTCAAGATTTGATTGCAAGAAATTAATATAAAGTTTGAAACTCATTGGAAATTGGATTTGATAGCAAGATATTAATATAAAGTTTGAAACCTGCTAGACAGTGTAATGTTGTGTTTATTATATTTATTAAATATTGGAAACCAACTGCCCTGTTGCAAATATAACCATTCTAGCTGCAAAAGTACTGTTTGTTGATGAATTCAGAGTGTATTAGGTTGATTATAAGCCTATCACTGCGTGGTCAATCACTGGATATTTGAGTGAGATATACCAAGGCTTATGTAAGTGTCAGTGATCAGTTTTTGTATATCATGGTTGTAAAATGGCAGTGGAAAATTTGAATTTCTGAAATAATATGATATCTGGAATGACATTGGCTTGAACTGCAAATGTTAAATAAAGTAGTGGAACATTGGACGATTTCACTCAGGAGTTGAACCCTGATGCCCCTGTTGTATAACCCAAGGATAGCTAGCAAAGTTACCTGTATATGAAGCATGACCTACTCTGTGAACTACTGAAGCAGGAAATATGGCAGAATAATGTGAAATCAAGGGAAGTGATATTTTATGTGTTTGCTCAGCTTCACATGGGAGGAAAGAAGTGGCTGGGCTTATTCATCATTTTGGTGATTATTCTTTTGGTTTTGTATAATCTTATTTTTGTTTTTTTGGGTTGTGAAAGAAATTACCTATGGATTTCAGTTTAGTACGCCATTATATTTAGTTCTTTTAGTGTGTAAATTCTCTGATTGAGTTGGTTATAAAGGGATTTAATTAGTTAAGGTAATAGTATCTTATTTAAACTTATCTCTCGCACGGCATAAACTACTTGTGCTAACTGAGAATTCATGCGAACTGGATGGATTACCACCAGTTATGCAGGAACATTGAGTGATATATTTCTGCTAATTATGCACAATCGCCTCTATCATTTTGGTATGCGATACCATATATGAGAGGGCATAGTTATTGTGGTGTTCTAGGAGTCCATGCAATCCTTTTTAGCCATGGATGTAGGGCAATTGTCTACTTGATACTCAACCTGTGAAAACAATTGTATTGAAATTGTTTATAAAGTAGTCACATTGAATATCCTACTCAAAACTTTCTTCTTTGGCATTATTTTCCATTGTTAGTACAAACCATGTATTATTGATTGAATGAGTAGTTTTGTTTGAGTTATGCATATCTTTCATAATCTTGTGCCAAAATTTGCATGCAGTGTATAGAGGGTTTTCTTTTCCTTTTTTTTCTTTTCTGATGATGAAATGGAAATTTTTTCAGGTTATTCAGAATATTTCATTGGTAAAATTAAGAAGAGTAGGAGATTTATCAGTAGTATCTTGTCTTTTATCTTAGATTTATGTCTTTAAAGATTGAGGTTTCTTTTCTACATTCTTTCAGTTGCGGATGCATTTTGCTTATATTCTTTTGGCCATGTTAAAATGTTTGGTAATGCATTTTTCAGTCTTCATTTAGGTGCATTATCAAATTTTAACACTATGTATTAAACACCAACCATGTGAACTCTCATTTCACAACT
>JAUOBV010496642.1:0-10061 GCA_032360425.1 Rubia occidens | reverse complement strand
AATGTAACATTCATCCTCTTTCTCTTCACCGTTGATGGATGATGTAGCATGTCCTAATGCAGCCTTCTCTTCATCTGTGCTTATCTCAATCTTGATCTCTTTCGTGCTATGATTAGCATCTTGTTCGGACCCTAAGATTCTCGACCTCAGTCTCAAGGGATTCCATTTGGTTAATGAATCATGAAAAGACTTTCTTGACCTTTAGCATAAACTCTTTGTTTCCCCAAGGACATTCATGACATACAATACAATTTAACAAACGACATTCATACAACAACCAAATTTACATTATTTCATTATAACTTACTGATTTTTGTTGATGAAGAAGCATCATACTTTGCATCCTTGACCCTCTGGAACTTTTTGCGTCTCTCCCCGACACAACATTCACCCTCTTTTTATTGGTTTCTAAATCCACCCAGTTTCTTGAGGTTAACCCCTTCTTATAGTAGAATTTGCAAGGCAATGGACGGTCAACATGCACAATTCCATTCTCTCGGATCATCTTACTGACCAAGCAACCATAGGGGAACCTTTTTTTCATAGTTCTAGCGGCTTTGTTCAAGTAAGAGAATATGGTGAACCCGGATTGAAAGCTCTCTTTTACATTATGTAATAGAAAGTCATTAGGCTTCCAATTGTAGTTCATAAGAATGCCCTTCACTAGGAAGCACATTCATACACACCCACTAAAAAACAAATCTTTACTCCACGCTCAACACCAACAAATAATATTTATCAACTTGGCTAAGCCTATTTTCTAGAAATATACAATACTTATGCCCCATCTCTTCTAGACAAATGGGTTGAGATTCGATCCTACTAGGCCACACTTGTTGGTGATATACCTCATAAGGGCCATTGGGGACGTTGGAATGTAAAAAACTAGGCTTGATCCAGGCGTACCCTAACACAACATTTATTTTGAATTCACTAAAATGACAGTTATTCCATTAACCATAGCTAAGTTAGAGTTCTTAGCGTACGTTCCCAAATTAGCATAGAATTGGACAACTTCATCGTGATGGGTTGGATAATTCATTGTTATCAGGTTGTGTATGTAGACGTAAATGCTTTAATATGTAATCAAAATTTAGATCAGAGAGAGTTGGGTTTTAACACCTTTGTAGCCATGCATTTATGGTATAGCTAGTCCTTGTACTAGTTCGATGCCTCTGTGTTAAAGAACTTGTGGCATACTATGGCCTCGTGTGTATACCGGCGATCATGCCATGTTCTTGTTTTCAAGCATGGACTTAGGATCTCTCTTCTTGGTCCACCACTAGTTCCAATAGTGGATTGAGTTGTGCAGCGGAAGGAGCCTTCGATGTCGAACCCCCCTTGATTTCAATGCACACCGAGAATGATCCATCAAAGGTAGTTCCAATTTTTTATAATTGAACTTGGTTTTAATAAACTGCTAGGTTTGACAAATGGAGAATTTCAAAGTATGCTGGGGTAAGAAAGTATTGGGGAAGAACACTATTGTTCTGAGATCTTGTTTAGAAATCGCAACGTGTATCGTTTATATATCAAGCCCTAGCCCAGCACAATTTTCAATTTTGGTACACTTCACGTAATGTGTTCACTTTTCAAAGCATTATTAGATATTATGGTGATGGTTAATGCACAACTGATTACCATGACGCAATCTCTCAATCAAACTTGCAAATCTATTTGACTCTCCAATCGCGGCCATAAAACCTAATCCCCCCACTTCATCTTAAAAAAAATTTCATCCCCCATTACAATTTCCCTTTCACACATCCAACCTTGAATTTCTGTACATGGATTTATCATGAAGTGAGGACATTCAAAATCAGCAAGCAAATGAATTTGGTCATCTCCTTAGGTTTTGCAGAAATTAAGATTAATTTAGGTAGGTTTTGAATGACCACTTAGTAATATTTTGTTATTGGAGCAACCTATGTTAGAGCTTCAAATGTCCTTAATCTATTTCCCATAGCATATCATTATTAAATCTTGCGTGATAATTTAGATTTTTTTGCGGAAAACACTAGCATCATTCTTGATGGGTCCATTGTTATAAATATGATATGCATTTGCTCGGGTTTGTGTATATGACATTCATTCAACACAATATGTAATTACCAAAAGAACCAATGATGGAATACAACATAGCTCTAACATAAGTTCTCAATGGTACAATGAGATTATGAGAACAATGATTGGAATGCGAGGTTGGTTTTCATTCGAGAATTATTTTTACACCCGTCTCTTTACAACCTAGTTATGTTAACATAAATTTCTAGCTTTAAGAATCTCCTTCTTTTTTTCTCTTGTGTTAGGTTTGCTTGAAAGCATATGTTTCAAGATGATGGAGGCAAGAGTTGGTTGCTCCAAGGCCGCTTCAAAGTGTGGGGAACATGATGAAAATCTCCACAATAGGTTGGAGGATGACATTTTACCCATGACCATTATACTCTATCTCAATATCATATGTTTTAGTCATTTCAATACATTACTGCTTGTTATGTAGTTAATTCTAAATATAATTGTTTAGATTTTTTAATATAAATTCTCGTCACAAGCGCTTCATATAAACATTGTTCATGATTTTCTTTTGTTGTAATGTATAAGTGTAATTGAAATGATTTTTGTTTCAAGACGAACATGTTATTATAGCCACGTCGATGTAGACTAACACCGCTTCTAATTCGTGAATTACGAATATGACTACATTTATGACATGTGATCATCTGATCTCGTAACTAACATCAGTTTAAAATTCATATTCTAGTTTTAAAAGGTCACATAAACATGTTCCGACCTCGAAAAGTACAACTCATCCCACTTCAAAAAACTGATTAAAATTCCGACATTGGATTTCCTTCTATCGAATTTATTTCCAAAATTGGATACAATGGCATAATAGTTTCAGTGACACGCTAATTTTTGAAACAAAGAATGGAACTTCTAGTACCGTAACATTGAAGGTGTTAAACTAAGAGTACCACGCCGGGAAAAACCGCCGTATATGGTTAATCAATACCGCGCATTATGGTGCATTGAACAACAATGGTGTCCGAGACGACAGTTCATATTTGCCATCCTACAACAACTTTCACCGCCGTTGATACCTAGTTTCTGCACTAGTGACTAGACCTACCCTCTTCCCATTCCAAGGAATAATCAGATAGTAGGTTTTTAGAGGGGATAGAAAGGTGGCGGACTCTAGTAGTCAAACACTACAAACAAAATATTGAGAAATATCAAAAGGTGAAGCTTAAGAAAAAGAAGATACAAAATATGAATTTATTAGAAGAATTCTTGAATCGATTGTTTCACAAGGCTATATCACAATCTATCCTAGCCTCATCTGTAGCCTATTTAGTTATACCTGGCATTCATGTTGTTTTTAGCATTCATCTGCAGCCTCTCTAGTCACAATCTACCCTAGCCTCAATTTTGAGGCATTTACCATTCATGTTTTTCTAGTATCATTCATGTTGAGATTTATTTCAGTTAATGTTTTAAGCTTTGATGATGTTTGATGATTTTTAATTGATGTTTTGTTAGTTGTAGTTGATATTTTATACTTTTCAGTTTGACGATTGTGTTGATATTTTGTTAGTTGTAATTGATATTTGTATAATTCTCAGATTGATGATTCGGTTGAGGTTCTGTTAGTTGTAGTTGACATTTTATGATTTACGATTGATGTTTTGTTAGTTGTTGTTGATGTTTATAATTTTTATTTTGATGATTATGTTGATGTTTTAATCTTTGATGATGTTTTATGATTTTCATTTGATGTTTTGTTAGTTGTAGTTGATGTTTTTAATTTTTATTTTCAGTTTGACGATAATGTTGATTTTTTATGTAGTTAATGTTTATTATTTTCATTTTCACGATTACGTTGATGTTTTGCAATTTTTTGTTGATGTTTTGTTAATGTAGTTGATGTTAATGATTTTCAGTTTCATGAAAGGTAAATGTTTGTTAGTTGTAGGTGATATTTATAATTTTTAGTTTGGTGATTAGGTTTATGTTTTGTAATATTTTGTTGATATTTATTTGACATTTTTTTTGTAGATCGCAACATGAGGGAGAAGAATGGGGAAGAATAGGAGAAAAGTCTTCGGGAAAAAAATTGGGAATAAGTCCTTGAAGAAGAATGGGGTTATAATTGCACAAATGGTCCTGCCTAAAGTTTAGGCTATCACATAGGAATCCATCTCTAATTCCAAAGCATATTACAATATAATTTTTTTGCTTTCTATTTCGGTGTTTTGGTACAGACTTACTGTCAGCTGGGGGTATTTCATTCATTGTGACTAATCTAAACTCAAGTTGTCTAAAAATATCATACCAATATTATTTTATATTACCGATTCTCTTTCTTTACTATATATAATCAATCATTACTTGTTAAAATATATGTAACTTTTAATTATTTTTTTAAAATACCTCATTGTATTATATCTATACATACCACCGAAGAAAATTCAAATATAATTTGAATAAAATATTACAAAAATAATTTTTTATTGTATGTAGTATTGAACGATATCTAACTAAATTGAGTATTTCCCTTCATAACTCATATAATTTTCTTGGATGGCTGAATCTGAAAATTTGTAACAAAATTATGTATTTCCAATTTAAATGTAAATCACAAAAAGTATAATAAAATTAATTCTAAATTTTTATTAATAATGTCGTGCTACGCACGGTGTGCCTCAGCTAGTTATAACGAATATAATTAAACTTTTGTCTCATTTCAATAGGTAAGAAAGGAATGATAATAAAAAGAATCTCTATTAGAGCAAGTCCAAAAGGTTCTTCAATAATTTCTTCAAAAAGGAGATTCAAAACTCATATTCTCGATATTTTTTTGCCCCAACTCCAACAACCATTCTATTTTACAGATTTTGACATTTATTTCACAATAATGATTACTTTATAATTTAATTAAATAATTAATTTTAATTATTATACAAAAATATTTTCTAGAATAAAAATTAGGAAAATGACTAATTTTAGTAGTATATTTGTAAAAATTCTTTAATACCTTATAACTATTTATTTGTACTAATAAAATTATGATAGGCGGGCGAATGACTAAGTCACTAATGTGGTGGTGAAGGAGGCCTACTGTACGTATACTTATTAGTAAGTGATTAAAATCTAATAAATTTCAGTAAAGAACAAGTTATTAGTGTGATTGATCAGATGAGTTTGTCTCCTACTAGACCGTCTTACCGTAAGACCAAGGACTAGAGTAAAAATAAGATTAAGACAAATCAAATTCGGGAGCTAATTTAGCAATACTTATGGCTCGTGGTATATTTTATAAAAAGTACTGAAACTCAGGGACTAGTATGCAATTTCATAAAATAGAATAAATGCTTCGTCTCCCTCCCTCTTCTGCAAACTCTAGTTACCGCCTCCCTCTCCCACCTCCGTCATCCACCTCCCTCCTCCGCCTTCCCCTCAACCGAACTCCCACCACATTATTTCTTCCCTCCTTCTCCGGCCGCGATGCAGATGTTCTCCGTCGCACCTCCTCCGACAGATCCTATTTTTTTCCGATTTCGCTCTGGCGAACCAGCGCTATTCTCGGTCCAACATCAAATGAAAAATGAAATGAGACTGCCCTAGATAATGGTGTTCCAGAGGACGGACTTCTAGATGAAAAACGAAAGGAACCATATAAAGAAATGTTCTCAGACTCAGACTTTAACTCCGACTACGGAGAGTCTTTTACACACGCCCTGTACAACCGAACAAAATAAAAAAAATGTCGCAGAAATGAATATCTAGCGGTTCACCATAATTCTCAGCTCCAAGAGGCTTCAAAAGAAGCTGGATGCGGAGATAACCAGGAGGACCTTTTTTTATTTCCTCCATAATAAGGATAATTGGACCGCGGAAGATTTGAAGATCTTTGTTCAAATGAAAATAAGTGAACATCAAATAGAAAATATTAAAAATACACATACAGTTTTGGGACTTTTGGGAGCGTGATACACATACAGTTTCAAAGAAACACTTTTGGGAGCTTGATACCTCATAGAAGTTTTTAATATCTCATCAATGACATCGTAGAACTCTGGCTTGGAAAGTATTTCTGTGAAATAAACATAAAACATCACATACAGTTTTTAAAACATTAATATCTAAAATAAAAACAACACAATAGCACATATAACATCACTGACAACTACATTGAGAAACATCAAATACAGTATTTAAAAGATCAATATCAAAATTTTAAAACATCAACAGTACACACTAAAATATCAAACAAACAAAACTTGAGCATCAATTGCACACTTGAATATGAAAACACCACAAGTATCAAACACTGATATTATAACATCACAACACATCTAAAAAATACTTGAAACCTAAACATAAAATGAGAAACATCAATAACAGTATCTGAAAAATCACAACTAAAAAAGAAAACTTACAGTTCCAACTTCATTCTCGATTGCAGCAACAATGGGCAAGTAATCTTAAACATCTAAAAAATATCAACAACACAAAAATTAGCACAAATCGTAACAAAGTCCTAAGATATCACACACACAAAAAAAAAATTGAACATCAATTGCACACTTAAAACACAACAAGTATCAAATACTGAAATTAAAACATCACGCGAACACAGATAACAATACTTAAAACCTAAACATCAAACCTGAAACATTAACAACAGTATCTAAAACATTACATCTGCAACATAACAAAATTTACAGATCCTCTTTCCTTCTCGATTGCAGCACATTGGGCAAACATTCTTAGACATCTAGAAAACAACAACAACAACACAAAAATTAACACAAATCATAACAAAACGGTAAGATACCACACACAATCAAAACTGAACATCAATTACACATTTAACCATGAAAACACCACAAACATCAAACGCTGAAATTAAAACATCACATACCATAATCAAAACCATCAATATCTAAAATTAAAATATCACAAAAGCACACATAACATGAATGACAACTACATTGTGAAACATCAAATACAGTATTTAAAACATCAAATACTGCATTTAAAACATCAAACACAGTATCTAAAACATCACATCTAAAAAATAACAAAATTTACAAATCCTCCTTCTTTCTCGATTGCACCAACAATGGGAAAGTATTCTTAGACATCTAAGAAACAACAACCGCAACACAAAAATATCACAGATCGTAACAAAACCCTAAAATATCGCACACAATAAAAAACAACAAAATTGAACATCAATTGCACATTTAAAACAGTACAAACATCAAATATTGGAATTAAAACATCACACCAACATAGATAACAATGCTTAAAACCTAAACATGAAATGTCAAACATAGAACCAGAAACATCAACAACAGTATTTAAAATATCACACCTGCAAAATTACAAAAATTTATAAATCCCTTCTCGACTGCAGCAACAATGGATAAGCATTCTTACACATCTAAGAAACAGCAAAAACAACACAAAAATTAGCACACATCGTAACAAAACCCTAAAATATCACACACAATCAAAACTGAACATCAATTGCACATTTTAGCATGAAAACATAACAAACATCAAATGCTGAAATTAAATCATCACACCAACACAGATAACAGTACTTAAAGCCTAAAACATGAAACATCAAGTTGAAAACAAGCAACATCAATAACTGTATCTAAAACATCACCGTTGAAAATTAAGAAAACTTACGAATTATCCTTCCTTCTCGATTGCAGCAACAATGAGACAAGTGTTCTTAGACATCTAACAAACAACAACAACGCAAATATTAACACAAATCCGTAATAACAACTCACAAAATAAAAAAATAGAGAAATCCCCAAATATTACTCAGTATAGCCTACACAAACCCTAAAATATCACATGAACCAAAGAAAGTAAAAAATAACAAAATATGCATAAAAATTATAGCGCGGACATTACCTGCGAAGATAAACACAAAACGAAGGTCAAATTGTGTTAGATCGCCGGAAATCAAAGCTAAAACAGACAAAATCGCCAAAAATTGAAGCACATCTTCCCCGCGTTTATCGCAAATCATTGTACGCAAGAAATATGGAAGAAAATGGAGAAAATGAGCGATCGAATTGAAGGAAGAGAAATGGAGAGGATAGAGAAAAAGAAGGAGTTACGCTGGAGAAGAAAGGAGAGGAGAGAGAGTGTCAGAAAATTATGGGAGAAAAAGAGGAAAAATTGATACGTAGACTTAAATGTAAATTAACGAAATTTCACATCCAACCCCTGAACTTTTAAAAGTGCAAGTACTGAATTGTTTACAATTTAATCATTGGTCTCACTGTGAGACGGTCTTATACAAGATTTTGTCTTAAGTTAATAATGGTAAATTTACTGGACGTTTTTCAGTATCCTAAAATGAAAAAAATTTTACGTCAAAATCAATAATGATAAAAAGTAGAATGAGTGAATGAAATTGATGAAATCTTGCCAAAGAAGGAAAATATATCAAACCCATAAAAAAAACTTGAAATTGTGCCAAACTCATAAAAATGAGGAAGTACTCCGTAGGCTTTTTCAAAATTATGTGTGTGTTTGGCATAACTTTTAAATGCTTAATTTATACGTTAAACAACTTTTGATGTTTGGTACATTATACATGTAAGAATGTGCTTATTTTAGGTTAAATGCTATTCTAACCCTACCTTTAGACTGAAAGTGCCAATATAACCCTGCAAAATGAGAAAGTGCCAAAATAACCCTAACTTTATGATGTATGTGCCAATCTAACCCCGAGAGTCATTGACTTCAATAGTCAACACCAGAATTGGTCGAAAATGACTAATTTACCCCTGGATTAAAAACAAAGAAATAAGAGTCTTTTCCATTTTTCCTTTTTTCTTTTTTAAAATTCAAGGGTAAAATTGTCATTTCCTTAAAATCCAGTCAATTTCGATGTTGACTATTGGAGTCAATGGCTTTCAGGGTTAGATTGGCACATACATCATAAAGTTACGGTTATTTTGACACTTTCTTATTTTGCAGGGTCATATTGACACTTTCAGCCTAAAGACATGGTTAGAAAAGCATTTAACCCTGATACTTTTTGACATGGGAATAGGTCAATAATTTGTGTTTTTTGGACCATCCGAAATTGCTCAAGACATCCAAACAACCTTTTAATATTCTCTTTATAAAAAAACTGTCTAGAAATTTCCTTGTTTTCAGTTTAGGGTTTCTTTTTTACCTTAAAGACACATTTTTTTGTCGAAATTAATCAATCTTTGAGATTTTATCTTATTTTCTTGTGGATGTCATAATTTGTTATTAGGGTTTAACACTTGTCAACTCATGTCGTTTCTCGAATCCGTGCTTGTGAATCCTACATTTACTGAGTGCGTCAAATTCATACAGTTTCAATTTTATGTGACTCAGCTTAACGACCCAGAATTAGCACTCACAAACTCTTCCACTTCTCCATGGCTCGAACATTTTAGAATATGCAGCTACATGATAACACAGTCGAGATTTTAAAAAATACATGTACATGATGACAAGATCGATGAACAAGAGTGAGGCGATCGAACACGGACGAGAACACGATCCACGATTCGATAAGTTAGGATAAAGTTACAACGAACCCTATAAATAGCAGAGAAAACACCACATCAAGTAAGCACTCTGAATAAATTACAAATACATTACTCCAATCGAAATCCTACTAGTTTGATCGACGAAATTTATTTCCTCATACCAACTCCCAAGAGCAATTTGTATGATAATAAAAAAATTGAAGTACAACTTAATTTTTTTTTTACCAAGGGTTTTAAAGGTGTTCACCACACCACCTTTATATTTATATAATCCTTTTGTTCTTAAGTGCTTTTATTATGTTTCATGCAAGATAAAATATGTTGGGAATGGATCCCAAATTTAGGTTGGCATATACTGATAATGCCAAAACAAAATCCTCATTAACTTCAAGATTTGCTGGACCTTTTGAGAAATAGTTTATCTTCTTCTATACATACAACTAACCAAAGAACCTTAAGATAGGGAGATTAAAGAAAACAAAGATGGGGCACACTTCA
>JAUOBV010496533.1:0-10061 GCA_032360425.1 Rubia occidens | reverse complement strand
GGGGTAGATCAGCCCTCACCCTCGAAACCTTAGTGCCACCAGCCCGCCGCTCGATGCCCAACCCTACCACCAAAACCGTAGCGTCACCACCACTGCTCGAAACCCATCCCCATACCACCGAAACCCTAGCGACACCCCTCATTCTGGTGAACCCTAGCGCCGCCCCTCATTCCAGTGAACCCTAGCATCACGCCTCATCCACGGACACCTCACTCGCCCAGTCACCTCACCTCTGCCACGCAACCACTAGCCCACCCAAACCTCCGCCCTAACACCCCTAAACCATCTCCCCATCATCCACATTACACCAACAACCACCACCCCGCCCCACACCACCCACCCAAACCCAAGCCGTCCCGTGGCACATCAGAGAGGAGAAAGTTCGGAGGAGAACGAGAACGAAAGAATGATGGAGAAGGAGAAAGAAATGGCAGAGAAGGAGAAAGAGAAGAAAGAACGACGGAGAAGAAAGATAAGTCGAAGAAAAAGGTTTTGGAGAGTATAAATGTAATTTCCTTCTTGTTTAAATTTTTCAGCGGCGTAGTATATTCTTTTTACCGAATTCCGGCCTAAATCTGTCGGAATGGGTATGTTTGCACTTACACTTACTATATAGGGTTATATTTACACATTCAATTATCAAAAAATTATATTGACACTTATAAAAGCATCTTTCTCTTTTAGATCTTGATCTGTATGGGATTATTTCCCCAACAAATAATTTGGTGCGTGGAGAAATAAAATGTGCTGAAATCATGCGTGCTGAAATCGGCCTTTTGCACTAAATTAACTGTGCATGAATTGTGCAATTTGTATGCATCAATCAAAAGATTTTTGTTTTAAAAAAATCATAAGTGAAATGTAACACACACATTATATGATCCCAATCCTAATAACATCCGGCGAATGATCCTTTTCTTCTGAATCAGCTTTGCATGAGTTGTGCAATATATGAGCATGCACCAAGTATAATAAGGTCGATCGAAAATAATAATTTACTAATAAGTAAAATGGCAAGTATGCCTTAAATGAGAATTCTAAACCGCCCATAAAAAATCAATGAGCAAGATAATAATTTTTAACTTAATTTTCCATTGACGTTATAATGCATCGTCGCACGGTTCATGTACGTTATTATCCATTTTAAAATTATTTCTTTTGCCTTTGTACACTTTTAATTTTTGGTAAAATTCGTTCAATTTTACTCCCTCGTTCTACATTTTTTACTTTCTAATTTCAATTTTCCCCACTTATTTTCTCCACCATAAATCTAAACACCCAAATCTATGGTTTAAGGTGGAGAGAGGAAAAGGCGACGACATGTGGCTGGTGAAATGTTGCGCTTCGCTTCGCGTGGAGATGTCGGAAATGGTGGAGGGACTTTGGATGGTGGAGTTGAAGGTCGTTGAGGGACGGCGCGTGGAGATGTCGGAAATGGTGGAGGGACTTTGGATGGTGGAGTTGAAGGTTGTTGAGTGACGGCGCGTGTGGATGAAGCTCGAGACTGGGCTTAAGGATATCACCATTTCATGGCATGATGATGAGTAGAATCCTTAATTTGGTCGAGTAGTTTGCATGATGTTGTAAGTTCATGTTATAGGGTTTTCGTTAGGAAGATGATGATCATGAGATCATAAATTAGATGTTAATCTTAGTTATGGGGTGGGGAGGAAGATTATTTATTTTATTAGTAATGATTAAGATAAATACTGATTAAGACACAATAAACAAGTGAGCCTAGCTTACTATAGTGTGTGAGTGTGCGTTAGTCGGGCGAAGAAACCGATGCACCCTTGCACACCTCACGCACAACCAGTGGCGAATCCAGACAATTTTCAATGGGGTAACCACTAATATATAAAAAATATATACTTAATATTAATGGTAATTTTTTTTAACATGGGGTAACCAAATACTAATTCCCCCCTATTTTTTTCCATGCATCCACATGCATCCGCCCCTGCGCACAACTGATTTGGAGGAAAAAGAGCTCACCCCCGATCTAAAACGGTAATACCACTTAAACCAATCACACATGATCTATATTGTCTAAATTCTAACTATATTATAAAAATACTGATATGACATATTCAAATTAATGGAAATTGAAGATAAAAACACGAACATACGAGCACACGGTCTGTACAAACAATTAAAATATCAGAATAAGTCTGTATAATTTGAAAGTGCAAAAATATTCCTAAGTTTTCGTCAAAAGTGTTAAAATAATCCTACTAGCATAGCTGAAAAATCCAGCGTTGGGACATTCTAAAAATGACCAAAATACCCCTACTAATCTTTCTTTAAAAAAGGATGATTTTACCCTGTTAAAATATTAAGTTAGCTCAGTACTTTCTACAGAAATATAAGGTTACATAAGTAAATTTTAGAAAAAGAGAGGTTATATCAATACATTTAAAGAATTTTAAGGTCGAATTAGATTTTTTTAAAAAATAAAATTTAAAGGTTATATCAATAGATTTTTTTAATAAAAAAAACAGAAGGTTGGATTGGTACTTTCGACAGAAGCCCTCCGCTATCAACCACCGGTTCTTCAAATCAGCGAGTCAATGACGATTCACGCTCTGAATTCGTGGGACGGCCGTTTCTGGGCTTGCCGTCAGAAAATTGGGAGATGTGTTGGAGAAAGTCTTCATCTTCTTCTTAACAACTGCATTGGGGAAAAAGAGATCTAAATATTTTCAGGCATGCGTAACGACATAGACGTATATATAGACTTTGAGTGTTCTTACCGTGCAGAGGAGGAAATTTTTGGGTTCAATTCGTTGGTTGTCGAGGGAGGAGAAGAATCAGAGGGAGGAGGAAGAAGCAGATGAGTGAGTAAGAAGAAAATGGGGAAAATTGGTCATCAAAATATCAGTTTTGAACTCAGGGATATATTTTTTTCATTTTGGGTTTGGTGTGCCGAATTTTCCACAGTCAACGCCAGTTGGGTTATTTCAGCACCTTTAACGAAAATTTAGCATTATTTTGGCACTTTCAAATTATACAAGGTTATATTGGCACTTTCGCAAAATAATAGAGTTAGTTTTGTATATTTCCATAAAATAAATAATGGGATTTTAAGTCTAACAAATATATTCTTATTTAAACAGAGTGTCTAGTGTTATACTATCTAGCGGTTAGACCAGTTATATCAAAACTCATTTTTAAAATTTTAAGTTTAAATTATAATTATTTATATTTGAAGATATATTTTAAAATATTTTTAAAAGAGTTAAGTACTAGAATTACCCTGACTTTTGACTGAAAGTGCTAATATAATTCTGCAATTTTAGAAAGTGTCAATCTAACCTTTGACTCTCTTGAATTTTTAATCAACATTTTTTTCTGGATTAAGATGAAAAGACAATATTGTCCTTGATTTAAAAAAAAGGAAAAAGAGAAAAAGCCCCCCCAACCCAATCCGTCGTTCCCTTTTTTTTTGTCAAAACCCTCATTTTCTTTACTCGTGAATCGACGGTGGTGAGCATGTCGATGAGTATATTGCAGGCGACTTTTTATGAGAAGTCTGAAATAGTAAATGGGTGGTTGTGTGGTGGTGGGAATGGTAAATCGAGGGTGGTGGGGTGGTTGTGCAGTGGCGAGAATATACTGCTGGTGGCAGAACACGGTGGAGGAAGATATGAAGCAACCATGTCATAATTGATTTGTTCAAAGGGGTATTTTTGTCATTTTCATTTCTAATCATACCTAAATTTACTTGGTTAATGTCGGAATTAGGATGTTTGGTTATATTGGTACAAATTTTTCAAAAGTTAAGGACAGATTGACACATACAATAATATGTTAGGATTAAATTAGCACTTTCTGAGATTGTTGGGTTATATTGGCACTTTCAACTTAAACTTAGGATTATAAATATATTTATCCCTTTCTAAAATTATGAAAAATCCGTTATTGTAGATGGTATAAAATAATATTTTTATTTAAATAGATCGATCAAACAAATTTATAATCTAAACTAATATGTAACAGTATCTAACTATTTATAGTAGTCTGAAAATGGTATTTCCAAATTTGCTTGAAATTTCCACGGCTGTATATACGGCCCATTGTTTTAAAAGAGAGTATTGCTTAAAACCTAATTTTTCGAAACAAAGTATCCTTAACTTCACAGAAAACTATTTTTCGATCGCGTTTTCCCACCGAAGCGACTGGTGTGCGAAACAAAGTACCCTTATCTTTAAATACAGTATATTTTTCGAACGCGTTTTCCCACCGAGTGACCAAATATCAATACACTACGCCGGGTGTTTTTTGTTGGGTGTGTTCTCACCGCCTCTCTGCCGCTGATCTCATATTTAGACCCCATCTCCTTCCTCCCCCACAACTCCTCTCAAGTCCTAATCGCCCTGGTTGCCGCCATCATACTGATCAATAATTGTTCGTCAGAAAAGCTTTCCATTACTCTTTCGCTTTTGTTTGAAATTCGATGGAAGAGAATTTTCGGAGAATTTGATTCGATATATAGGAGGGATTGTTCGGAGAATTTTTGTGTTATGTTTGTTTAATCTGTTTTGATTGCCAAATCTTCCTGCTGTGTTTTGTTTATAAATATCTTATTGCATTTGCTCAGAATCCTGCTGTGTTTTGTTGCGCATTCATAAATTGAATGAATAGATCAAGGAGTGGTGGTGTTCTTGTTTTTTCCTTGTTTGCATTCTGCATTGATTAGGGTAATTTGGTAGAAATTGTAGTTTGAGGATTTTAAGAATGAGCTTAGGAGGGGAAACCTCTTGAAAAGCAGGTAGGGGAAAAATACTGAAATCGACACGCTGGGATCTTGAAACATATATGACAATTGAACAGATCAAGCAAAGACATTGGGTTCTTTAGCAGTATCTAAAGTTTCAAAAGTAGTGAGGGAAGACTCGGGTATGCCAATGGTTTACTTAACACAGTTATCTCCAACTTGGAAAAGGACTTTAAGCATCTTTTTTTGTCTTACAAGTTAGTTTAGGAAAAAAATTAACATCCTATTACATACTCCCTCCGTCCCACTCTAAATTGCTTATTTACTTTTTGAGGGTCAAACTTTGCAAACTTTGACTCTAAATATAAATTAATATATAAATAATGAATTTATCATGTGAGATATTGTTAAATTTATCTTAACATCTATTTTCCAAATATTAATTTTTTATGCAACATTATTATATGTAACTAGAGATATTTACGATCAAACATGCTCATTGAAAATCGTAAAAAAGTAAATAAGTAATTTAAAGTGGGACGGTACCACCGAATATCAAGTTATGGGCGTATTTCATATTTTAGGCATAAGAACGTGATCGGGGAAAACGGAAAATAAATAAAAACCACGCGTTGTGACGTCTATCAATATTTCATTGTCATTTGTTAAGATATAATAATAAAGGAAATGGATATTTTGGAAAACGTCCAACAACTGCCACTTCAAGTTTGTACTACAGTATATGCAATTTTTGCCATCTAGTGCCAACTCAAATAGCACACTTACTATTTGACAATATTTTCTATTAAATTTGGACCGCATATTTGAATAGATATATAAGTAATAATATTATCGTATGTGATATTATTGGATTCGTCGTAACAAGTAGTTTCTCAAAAATAACTTTTTGTTTGCCGTTATTATACGTAGTTAAACATATTAACGATTAGACAAATTTCTTGATGAGCGTGAAAAAAATTCTATGCAATTTAACTTGGGACGGAAGGAGTACAGTAATTTAAAGTGGGCTGAGGAATACAATAATTTGGGTATCATTATTGGGGACGACCACTGTGCTCACATTAATGCCATGAAAGTACAGTATATTGTTTGCTCATAATTAATTGGCAGATTTTTATAATAACGGCTCAGGACAAAAGTCAACAATTTCTTTTTATGTTTTGATTTCGTTATTTATTAATGAAATTCATTTATGACTGCTATTTCCTCAGAACTGTACAAGCAGAAGTTATTTTGTCATTAACTATTGGAGTTATGAAAAACATAAAGATCTGCGTACGTTTGTTGACCTGATCTTTTCCCTTCATTAATTAAATCGTATAAGTATATGATACAGTTTTGGGGAAACCCGTCTTTTCATAGCTTTATAGAAAAATGAGGTTTAATTAGAATAATAAAATGATAAAAAAATTCAGTTGCAATATTAAAAATTTATTGCGTAACGTACAATAGTTATAAGTTTTGACCCGATTAATACAACCCAAAATTTTCATCTTCATTACTTTCAATTTGCAATTTAAACCTTGATTTTCCATTGCTTATGGAAAGACTGTCTTTCAAAAGACGGACTATAAGAATATAACTATTAAGAGAAAGTTTCCCGTCAGACTGATTAATGGTTAAAACAATCATGAAAGTCAGGTTATAAGCATTTGTACATTGCGATACATTTTAAAGGTTCATAAAAACTATAGGAACATCGTTGTAATAGTAGAAACAAAAATCAAATCACTTGTTAGTTACATTATTTATTGAATAATTTGATCCAACGGTTAATCGGTGTAAAACAAAACTTTGTGAATTATTAAAACCCACATATGTACCCACAAATATACTCCATAGTTTGATGAAATTTGAATTAATTTAATTCCATAATTATTATTTAATATTGTGGTGTAGTTTACCTATAACAAAGGTCAACAAAACTCTGACATTTTTTTAAACATTTGACTTTTATCAATATACTCATCTTAGGTTGGTATCAAACCATTCAACAATGTTCAATATTGTTGTATAGTCAAACTTTATACTATCAGTTGAAAACAAATTTCCTCCTGCGTATTTTAACTGTTCAAATAAAATAAAATCAATTTCAATTATTTAAATTTATTAATATGTAGGGTATCAAACTACTCACTATGTTCCATTTTTATATATATTATTCTTCTAAATCAAAACGTTCTATTTTAACTTTTAAAGTTAAACACAATCAAATTCAATCATTAAATTCCATTCATATAGGATCGCTCTCGGGTGACATGTTATTGAATTCATAATAACATACTTTGTTTGTTAATTTTTATAAATTTCATTATATGATTGCACTAAAGAGCGATCCAAACGCAATCTCGTTATTTTTGCTCGGCAAGAAAGACATTTTTAAGATATTAATAAAGATATAGGTAATTAAGTAATGAATCATTTGGTTGATTTTGAAAGTTAAAATAATTTTAAAAAATCTCAAAGTATCCTTAAAATAAATTTGGAGTTCAAATGTTACTGGTCCACTTGGAAATTAAGGAATCAATTCTAACTCCGAAGTGAAAATATATTCTGTTCTACCCAAGATTCATCATCCTGGCCTTCTGGGATATAATTACTTGGCCAGCAGATTAAGGAATCAATTCCTGGGCAGAAATATCTAGAAGATGGTGAGTAAGTATAAACATGCTAGTCTTACATATGACTAATTTAGAAGATCTTGTCATTTAGATCTGTTAAAATCTGGTGATAAAACTTCATTCATTTAAATAGTTTGGGAAAGTGGCGGAGTCACATGGGGGTTACAGGGGCTCCAGTCCCATCGAGCCGCAAATTACGAAAAATATATTCAAATTTTTCCAGCCCCTTGATACAAAAAAATATTATATTTTTTCCCAACTCCCACCACATATTTATCATGCCTCCGCCCCTGGTCTGGAACATTTAACAAGAAACATTAAACTGGTGTCCCAACGTCAAACCACCACTAACAAAGGTGAAACTAACACGTTCGCACATTCGAAAAACTGATAAGCCACGGCATAAATCACCAACATGATCCCACATTGCATGAAAGTTTTCGTTTTAACTTTTAGGGTCAGGTTATAAGCATTTGTACATTGCGATACATTTTAAAGGTTCATAAAAACTATAGGAACATCGTTGTAATAGTAGAAACAAATATCAATTCACTTGTTAGTTACATTATTTATAGAATAATTTGATCCAACAGTTAATCGGTGTAAAACAAAAATTTGTGAATTATTAAAACCCACATGTACCCACAAATATACTCCATAGTTTGATGAAATTTGAATTAATTTAATTCAGTAATTATTATTTAATATTGTGGTGTAGTTTACCTATAACAAGGGTCAACAAAATCCAGACATTTTTTTAAACATTTGACTTTTATCAATATACTCTCATCTTAGGTTGGTATCAAACCATTCAACAATGTTCAATATTATTGTATAGTCAAAGTACTATCCGTTGAAAACAAATTTCCTCCTGCGTATTTTAACTTTTCAAATAAAATAAAATCAATTTCAATTATTTAAATTTATTAATATGTATGGTATCAAACTACTCACTATGTTCCATTATATATATATATATATAATTCTTCTAAATTAAAATGTTCTATTTTTAACTTTTAAAGTTAAACATAATCAAATTCAGTCATTAAATTCCATTCATATAGGTTCGCTCTCGGGTGACATGTTATTGAATTCATAATAACATACTTTGTTTGTTAATTTTTATAAATATCATTATATGATTGCACTAAAGAGCGATCCAAATGCAATCTCGTTATTTTTGCTCGGTTAGAAAGAGCATTTTTAACGTATTAATAAAGATATAGGTAATTAAGTAATGAATCATTGATATGGTTGATTTTAAAAGTTAAAATAATTTTAAAAAATCTCAAAGTATCCTTAAAAATAAATTTGGAGTTCGAATATTACTGATCCACTTGGAAATTAAGGAATAAATTATAACTTCAAAGTGAAAAATATATTATGTTCTGCCCAAGATTCAGCATCCTGGCCTTCTGGGATATAATTACTTGGCCAGCAGATTAAGGAATCAATTCCTGGCCAGAAATATCTAGAAGATGGTGAGTAAGTATAAACATGCTAGTCTTACATATGACTAATTTAGAAGACTTTGTCATTTAGATCTGTTAAAATCTGGTGATAAAACTTCATTCATTTAAATAGTCTGGGACTGTGGCGGAGTCACATGGGGTTACAGGGGCTCCAGTCCCGTCGAGCCGCAAATTACGAAAAATATATTAGAATTTTTTCCAGCCCCCTCTGATATAGAAAAACATTATAATTTTTGTCCAACTTCGGCCACATATTTATCCTGTCTCCGCCCATGGTCTGGGACGTTTTACAAGAAACATTAAACTGGTGTCCCATCGTCAAACCACCACTAACAAAGGTGAAACTAACACGACTGCACCTTCGAAAAACTGAGAAGCCACGACAGAAATCACCGATATGATCTCACATTGCATGAATAGTACAACTATTATTATAAATGTAACTAGTTCTTAAACCTCTCTATTATAGAGAATGTTAAGTAAAGCAAAATTTAAACTAACAGTGCAAATCTTTTACCCTCCCAGTTGAATCCGCACACTTTTTGGTCAATTTTCTCTAGTCACATTTGACCATAAATTTCAACTAATATATAGTATGAAATATTGTTGAATTCTCTACATAATATATTGTCCAAATATTAAATTTTAAGGCGTCGTTAATATACGTAAATATAATTACCGATGTTCAAATATGACAAGAGAAAATTGATTAAAAATGTGCAGATTCGGTTGAGATGTAATACTCCCTCCGGTTTTTAAAGAGTGACGCATTTGCTTTTGGCACAAGGATTTAAGAAGGTAGAATTAGTAGTTGTGAATTTATTGAAAGAGTAAAAAGTAAATTGAGTGGACGAAAACAATCTGGAATTTGCCAAAAAAGGAAAATGAGATAAAATAAAAAAAATCATGTCAAAAAGGAAAGTGATTAATGTTAGAAAATCGGAGGGAGTACAACATGATGAGAGCATGTACAATGGGGCTCATTGTTGGGCTCAAATCTGAAATTTAATGCATTTGAGCCCGAAAATTCCCATAATGAGGCTCAAAATCGGGCTCAAATTGGAAATGAGTCTTGAGCCGGAGGGAGAACTTGAGCTCGGGAGGCCAGCTGCTCTCTGACACCATTTGCATCAACAATCCCATGTGCATGAACAGTTGAGCTGCGCTTGACTTCTTTGACATGGGAGTGGCACGTGGCACCCATTTGGTTGGCCACGTGGCACCCCCCAA
>JAUOBV010496314.1:0-10064 GCA_032360425.1 Rubia occidens | reverse complement strand
ACACATAATCATACAAGCATTTCATATACTCAAACTTCCAATATCATAAATGAATTCAACAACCCATTTCAAGAACATTAAATGCACAATAGATAAAGCATTGAATAGCTTATACACAAGTCTCAAGACATCAGCTTGGAAGCCTAATCAATTGCTCCCAAGATTATGTTTAGCTACTACTAATCATACTAATTAACAAAAGAAATTCAAACATTTAAAAGTAGAATGAAGATGAAAAGAGAGGAAACCTAGGGGGGTTTTCGCAGAAAAAGTGGGGAGAAAGAAGGTTTGGGAAGAAGAGAAAAAGTGATGAATATTTATAGTAAAAAAATCCAAAAAAGTAAGTCTGGGCAGGTGGCCGTCGCCCTCAAATGACTTAACTCGTTGGTTTTCATGTAGTCTTCTCTTCTTCCTTTCTCCGGGTCTTCAAAAAATATTCATGGTCTTCAAAATGGAGTCTTCGATATCTTCAAATCTTTGATAATTACCTTGTCTCACGAAATTCTTCTTATTAGTGGCAAAAGCGATAAAGTCGCTCTCAACTCTAATAATCGGAATCCAAGGTATCAAATCATAAAAGTCTAAATGTGTACAAAAAGGTCCCAAAATCACCATATAAAATGGACATATCACTAGTTTCCCATTAATCACCATTCACAAGAAGAACTTGTACTTTGGCAACAGTTTTTTATGCCAAACTATTCTGCTCTCGTACTTGTTCTCCCTTCCTCCCATAATTATGTCATATACTGCAACAACTTTCAACTTTCCATTCTTGTTTAAGCTTTGCTTCACTTTTGGAAAAAAATACCATATTTGACCTTCATGAGCACTCTCCAAAACCAACTATATGTCATTGAATACTTGCGGTTCTCAATATTTGCACCTTTCAAGTAGTATTTTTGAATCCATTTTACCCATAATATGTCTTTTTGCTGAGACAAATCCCATAAGTGCTTTCTCAAAGCTGCTTTATTCCAGTTAGATGGATTTCTCATACCCATACCCCCTCTTTTTTCTCTTACACACTGATCCCCATGTTGCTAATTTTGACCTTTCTCTCTTCCCCATAGGTATTTTTTACACAAATGGACTATTCTGTTATGGACACCTTCAGGAATTTTCATCACATTTGACCGGTAGCCAAAAATACTCAGTAGGACACTATTGATTAATTGCACTTTCCTTCCAAAAGAGAGGTTCCTAGCTGACCAATCCTTGATTCTTTCCCTAGTCTTTTCTATCATCACTTCAAAGTCACTTTCCTTCATTTTACCGTGGACAATGGGAACCCTAGATTTTTCATTGGTTGCTTACCTGCATGAATGAGAAGAAATTTTTTATTTTTTTCACTAAATGCCAAACCTGTCACCTCCATAATCACATTCATCGCTCTCTTAACTTCTTCAAGGGATATTCTGTTGGCTCCACAAAATATAAGAAGTTCATCTACAAACAGAAGGGTATGCACACATGTGTTTTACACCTTTAATGATAATCCACACCTTTCAAGCCCTAAACTCCCTATTCATCATTCTAGACAAATATTCCATACTTATGGCAAATGACAAAGGGAAGACGGGGTCACCCTGATTACTCCTCTTTTACCTACAAAATCAACAGTATGCTGGCTATTAATAGTCAAAAAAATCTCAAAATTCAACGTACTAGCCTTATCCAATTAACAGTTCACTAGGGAGCTTTAATTCTGCTAGCCATTCTAACAAAAAGCCCCAGTTTATACTTTCAAAGGGTTTACTAATATCTATTTGAGTAACACAGCTAGGTTCATCTTCATAATTTTATGCCCACGCTACTGGAAAACAGGTACATGGGCCCCGGTATGTTGGTGATGCCGGTGCTACAAAATCAAAATACTGGTGTCTATAATAAATTCAGCACCGGTACACAAAAATCGGTGCCTATGAATGAATTCAACACTGGTACACTGAATACCAGTGCCAGTTTCCGGTGCCTATGAAGAAAAAATGTTTGAATTTAATATTTTTCACCACCAGTTTTGGATGAATGACATATACCGGTGTTAACACCGGTACCTATGACCGGAATAGTAATTTTGGAGGGTAAAATTTTGGTGGAAAATAGCATCGGTATGTTGAGGAATGACATTGGTAATGATACCAGTACTCATAGAAATTTTTTGAAAAATCGGTTATGGTATGAGTTACTCTTGAAAATGGATTTATGGTATGAGTTCCTCAAAAACATGTATTAGCGTTTTCCAACATTTCACCAGAAAATTTATTTATTTAATATTTATATATTTAGTCAAGAATAACAAAAAAAGTGCATTTTGGAGCAATGGATAATAGGGTAACACAATTTTGGACCACATTGTAATTTTTCAAAACTGTGTGGAAGTCATCCATGTTGACTGTCAAGAACCTTCCATGCACCTATACATGCCCAAATCACATGGTCGAAATCGTATATTATTGAATTGGATTTTGGTTCCACCAATTTCGTGATTTGACGACTCCAACTTTCTTGGAGGCACCTAAGTGCAAAAAGTTAAAACTTTACTCGTAACTCCAAATTGAAATTCGCTCAAACGTGATGCTACCTTACACACACCCATTGTATTTTCCACTTATGTAAGGAAATATTTATAAAAAATTGAGCACAAAAACATATCCATAATCCTTTCCGATTTGACTTTGTAACTTCTAAGTAATCAACCATAAGTTACTCTAAAACAAGTACTAGTGCTTTTCAATATTTCAAACAAAAATCATTTATTTTATATTTCTACATTTAGGAAATAATAAAAAAAATCATGAATTTTTGAGCAATGAGTGATAGGGTAACACAATTTTGGGCACCGGTGTAATTTTCCTAGAATTTATAGAAGTAATCAATGTTGACTTTCGAGACCTTTCCGCTCACCCATACATGCCCAAATTGCAGTGATACAATCGTCTGTTATTGAATTACATTTTGGTTCTGTCAAGTTCGTGATTCGACGAATCCAACTTTCTTGGAGGGATCTAAGTGCAAAAGGTAAAAAGTTTAATTGTAACTCTAAATTGAAATCCACTTGAACGTGATGCTACACAAAACAAACCCATTGTATTTTCCATGTTTATAAGGGATTATTTATCGAAAATTGAGCACAAGAACATATCCATAATCCTTTCCAATTTAACTTTTTAACTTCTAAGTAATCAACTATAAGTTACTCTAGAACATGTACTAGTGTTTTCAATATTTAATCAAAAAAATTATTTATTTTATATTTCCATATTTAAGCAAGGATTACAAAAATCATGTATTTGGAGCAATGGGTAATGGGGTAACACAATTTTGGGCCACAATGTGATTTTCAAAGAATTGCGTTACAAGCTCTTCTATTCACCCATTGTAGGCCAATTTTCAATAACCAACTTGTCTCTTATTTAATTGAGTTTTGGTTTTTCCAATTTTATGATTCGCCTCCTCCAAATTTATTCTCATGGACATAATTAAAAAATAAAAAGTTAACTAAGAGGAAAAAATATACTAGCACCGGGATTCAGTCATACCAGCGTTACTATGTAGCGGGAAAATGAAAATTTTGAATTTTATTCCAATATTTTTGAGGGATTTTTTTAGCACCGGTACCACCATCATAGGTACCGGTGCTAGTACCGGTGCTAGGGACTTAGAATATTTTTCTTCTCTTGGTCTCGGGAAGAAAAAAAATTAAAACTCCCATTTAAAGCAGTGTCACACAGCTGCGTATGATGCACCTCACACCGGTATAATTACCGTGGGCACCACCTTTTTCATACCGGTGTTACGGTGTTAAAAAACCCCAACTTGGCCTGAGTTTGAGGATCCAAACCCTAATCATATAAAACTATCCCTCCTAATAACCCTCACGTCACCACCTCTCCCTGCCTCTGCCTGCTCTCCATCTTCTCTCTCCTCCTCCACCACCTCTCCGTCGCCCAACCCTACTTTGAAGGCTTCGACACAGACGATGATGACCCCCTCTTCTCCCTCCCTGTGGCCCACTATCTCCGATGCCATGTCCCAGACCAGCCCCGACGCTATCTCCTAACGAGCTCCACCAAAAATTCCAGATTTAGCTTAGATCCGTTGCACCTCAGCTCTAAGCTCCACCACAGTGTTTGACCTCGCCCAGCTCTTGCATCCGACCTCACCTTCACGATTCTAGATCGTTGATGTTATTTAGGATTTATGGTGATTAGGTTCTAATTTTTATGATAATTGATGTTGTTAATCTATATTTAGATCTAGTTTGTTTCATGAATTGAGGGCTGATATGTATTTTTAGATATATGTAATGAACTTATGGGTTGTGGTTATGAATATTCTAGTTTTTTACATGAACTTCTGATTTTTTTGTGTCTTTTGTCCGTCCTATTTTCTTTATGAATGAGTTTCATATTTTAACCGATGAGTTTATTCTCATTAGTTGTATTTTTTTTTATTGATCACCTATTTTACTAACACCGGTATTTCGAGCATTTTCATACTGGGGTCTAAGTGACCCGGTGTAAGAATGCAGTTACATAGGCACCGGTAAGTGGTATCGGAGCTAGAATGGATTCTAGCACCAGTACCAATTACCAGTGCCTATGAAACTACATTCTTGCACCGGGTCACTTAGGAACCGGTATGAAAATGCTCAAAATACCGGTGCCTATGTAGTGAAATACCGGTGCCTATGGAGGTGTTTTCCAGTAGTGTTGTGTAGTAGTTCCTAAAATAATAACAGATTATGAGCTATAAATCTCTCCTTCACAAAAGCACATTTACTGTCAATAATGATTTCAGGCAGCACATATTTTAACCTATTGCATAATATCTTAGTAATAACATTGTAAATTATTGAACAACAAGCTACATGTCTGTAATCTATAGGTACCTGAACCTATGCAGTTTTTGGAATTAAGGTGAGAATGCATTTTTAAAAATACCTGGGATCTAATCACCATTGAAAACATTTAATTACTGTAGTAATATCCTCTTTCACAATGTCCCAGCTATCTTTGAAAAATTTTCTTGAAAATCCATCTTTTTATGGGATCTTTGCTGAATGGATTTCCTCCATACGTACTAGCCTTATCAATTCTTCCTACCTTTCCAAGCTTTGGACTGCTTCATATGCTACCACCTCAGGTTCAATCTTTGTTCTTTTTCGAATCCCAATGATTTCTGAAATTCCTAATCACTTCATTCTCAACCCGTTTGTGATCCATTATTAGTTCATATCCCTTTTTCATTGCCACAATATGATTTTGGTACTGTCTTTTCCTTAGTGAAGCATCGAACAACCTTGTTGGCCTATTCCTATCATTCAGTTACTCCACTTTTTTCCTTTTGGTGTAAAAAACTGCACTAAGCTTCTTTTAGCCTCTATGCTTCCTTATTTTCCTCATACCCCGTTTCCTGTAATACAGTTGAACCATGTTCCACATTTGACTTATCTTGTGCCCTTCTCCACTTCTCAGTTTCCACCTTAGGTTTCTATCATATGCTCCCAAATTCCCTTTTGTTCAGGTTGTTTAGTTGTTTCTCTGGCCTATGCATAGCCCTAGCCATGTATTCCAAACTCCTAATTATCTTCACACTCCATACCTCTTTCACCTTTTTAAAAAAAAATATACAGGCTGTGACAACATATTGAAATATCTAAATGGTATTTTCCTCCTCCCTACTTTCCTGTTAAACCTAACAATTAGAGGCATGTGGTCAGACATTAACTCACTATTTACTTCACAAATTTCTCCTTGTAGCTCCTCAATCCAAGTATTATTTACTATCCCCCCATCAATTACGTTCATGATTCTTTCTCCTCTAGATCTTCTATTTCTCTAAGTATGCCCCCTCTGTCTTGATCACTTCCAAGTCTAGTATATCAACTACATCCTGAAAATCTTGGACTTCTTTGTCATTCACTGGTTTGCCTTCTTGTCTGTCCTCATATGTTAATGAAGAGTTAAAGTATCCAATCACTCTCCAGGCCAGATCTCTAAACCCTTTATCTTTCAAATATTTCCACAACTCCTTGTTTTTGTCACCTGTATTATATCCAACAAACAATGGTGCAATAAAACTTCTTACCACTTTCTTTCATTATACATACTGCATCTACCCATTTGTCGCATATATTTACTGCTTTCACCTCAAAATAGTCCTACCTCCATGCCATCCATATTCTTCCACCTTTAACATTCACCATTTGTCTGTGACTTCTACCCTAATCCTATTTTTGTCCATGTTTCCACTTCCCTCTCCTTTTGGATTTTTATTTCTAGTAGGCCAAAAATCTCAACTTAAATTTTCAAGCAAAACCCTTTTATCACAATGTGATTCTCACCTTTATTAATACCTCTAACATTCCAAACTACAAGGTCAGTTGCCATCAGTTGGTTTATCCTTGATGCAGTCACCCTTTCCATTCTACAACTAAGACACTTCGCTGCTCTTTACCCCAACCCATATCAAGTTCATTTTCAACATTTTGTTTTTTTTAGAATCTGCCTCACTACCTGCTATTTGAACTCCCTCCTCCTTTTTCTCTTCTTGCCTGATTCAGACTGGAACATTGACCTGTAATTTTCATTCTATTTTCATTTGCCTTGTCTCTTTTGTTTCTTTCCTTCTACATATTATACTTTCTTTATATCCAAACATACTACAATTCCCATATTTGACAGGGCACCATTTGTAGGTTACTCCCTGTTGCATTACAATATTTGTCTCATTCACATAGTTAATTTGTCTGCAATCGTTTTTTAGATCTTTAATTCTACCTTCACCCTAGCATAAGCTAGCCTTCTTTTACTTATGTAGCCCTATCTCAACAAATAGGTTTTCCCAAAGAGCTCACAATCTTTCTTATATTCCTAGGATGCTATTATTTTAGAGGTAAATCACGGAGTCTGACCCAAACTGGAACTATCTCTAGTTCTTTTATATTAAATCCTGGGACCACTGTTTAACTGCAACAGACTTGCAATCAAACATGATCATTTCCATATCAAATAACTAATATCTCCATAATTTAGATACCAAATTATAATAAAAATGCCCTTGTATTGTTGCCATACCTTCAAAACCATTTCCCCCATATTCTGATAATGAATCCCTCCATCATATAACAAGGAGGATTGCATCCCACCACTTTACAAATCACGCTTATCTCCCATTGTTTTGATCTTCCTTCGACATCATCCATGGTAATCTTTCCCATCTCCAAACCTTCGACATTCACGGTGCCAGAGTATTTCACCTCCTTTTTCTAATTTCCAAAACTCCAATTTTTTTAAAATCTCCTGCCTCCATTTTATCACCCTCTATGATAATATTTGGCCCATTAAGTTTGGATGTGCATATTCTTGGTCACCTTTCAACAATATGCTTTTGATAGGAGTTTTTTGATTTGAGCTCTCCATGTTCTGGGTTATACCATAAGTTGATCTTTCTCTCTCCTTGTTGGATTGAATTAATTGGCCTGAACCCTTTCCTTCAAACTCACCTGCCAATACTCCTTTCATACCAACATCCTCTTTCTTGGTCACATTTTTCATCACACATTTTACTTTTCCCTTTGTATGAGTCTCTTCATCTACTAGTTTTTTAGTTTCTTTTTTTTTAATTTTCTTTTTGGCCCATTTCCCCATTGGTGGTGCTACTCAGATGATCTCACGGACTAGGCAAAAAAGCTTGGCCAAAAAGTACTCATATTAAGGTGGAAAAACACACTAGTAATTTTTTTGTTGATTTTAATACCCTACTTTATTCTCATAATTATGTCTGAATAATTTATTAGTTTGACTCATGACCAAGTTGACTTGGTTTCATATACATGTTAGTTAACCTTTTATGAATGCATCGGTTTTGAGTTGATCACGTATATGGTTATATAGCTTATTTATTGGTTAAATCGGCTTTAGGTTGAATTGCACTCGGTTTGTTTAAGAGTTTAGGTTGTTTACAGGTTCGGGTTCATCTAGGGTTCGAGTTCAAGTCAGGTTCTGGTCAAGATTATCAGGTCATATTTGGGTTTCAGGTTGAATTCAATCGTGTCGTGTTCAGGTTCGAATTGATATTTATCGGATCATAATTAGGGCCCTGGTTGAGTTTTCAGATTGATATCTCTCAGATCAGAATTGGGTTTCGGGTTGAGTTCGGCCCCATCAATCCTGATCGAGTTCTCGGGTCAGATATAATGAGAGATTTATATCTTACTTGTTTTACATCGATCAATCTATATAGGTTGCAATGGAAGTTGATCCATGGTTTACATGACATGAGTAATTAAAGGTCAAACCTTTTTACATCGATCTATCTAGGTGAAATTGCCCTACTCTAATACTGGCAAGTTGGCAGAACAACTAGCTCTTTCTCAAGCAAACAAAAAGTCCTCTGGTGAATCTGAATATGTTGGATTAAGATCTCAATTCTTGTTGCTAGATACTATACCATCACCATCATAAGACTTGCAACTTCCTGGGTGTCGATTCTTCACTCTGTAATTTTAAACAAAATTATAAGGTTGTCATTATGATCAATAAGATTTGGATGTTATTTTTAATAGTCTCACTATTTTATAGTTGATGAATAATTAATTAAAAATAAAGTATGGATTGAATTTTGTTTTAGGACACCATAATAAGAGAAAATTCACCTCGTGATTACCATGACTTAAAAATCATATTTTTAGTCACAATACTGTATAATTTGGTCATTTTACCATCCTGAATAAATATATAAAAAATTTAAAGTCAACTCTCCATTCTTTGCAATAAATTTAGCATCCAAAATTGAAAAAGAAAATCAAGCATACTTTTTTGTATTCAATATATCCGCACACACTGTTTCATTAAAGTACTCACCTATATAATTTAACTAAACATACAAATGTGCTCTCTATTTTCTTCGTCTGATATTCAAAAAATAAATACATAAAATACTGCTACAGAAGGAAATGAATTGCCTAGCTACACGTGTACTTTATGTAAAAAATCGCTCAAACTTTATTTGCACAACCACAATATGGGCATGAAATTTTTTATGTTGATATTTCAAGGTAAATCACATATTAAAAGTACATTTTACCCCAATTATAATACTTTGTAAAATTCATAACGTATCAGATCCTCAAGAACCCACTAAGAAGTAAGTTGTGTTGCACAGGATAAACTGGACCTTAGAATTTTTCTGCCAATTAATCAACGAGCCACCAAGAATTAAGAGAATAATGGAATGATTCAAACAAATTGGAAAAGAAAAAATATCAATGGGAGAGTTCTATTGGTTATACCCTCATACCTAGAGAACCATTAAACAAGCAATGAGATTCCACACTTTGAAACTTATATGAGCAAGCTTATCCCGAATAACATTTACCAATACCGTATATCTTCTCCTTTGTTTGTACCAACCAATGTAAATTTACAAGTAAGAGATTAGTATTGATGACATGAACCACGTGTATATCATGCCCAACCGAGCCTAAGATAATAAAAGAACATGAATTTTTTTTCCTTGACTAATGAGATCCACTAGAATTTCAAGAACCTACCAAGAAGTAAACTCTCTTGCATTGGATGAAAATCCAAACTCTTGAATGATGATCTCTGACTCAAATTCAAGACTACCATTTCTAGAAAGTTAATTATACGATGAGTAGGAGCTTTGACCATGGATTTACCAACTAAATCCAATTGGCAATATGTTTATAGGAATATTATTTGCCTTCAAATTTTGTAAGATTAGTTTAACTCAAAACGAAATTCCCAACTAGAATATCCAAATTTGAACCTCCCTCGGATAAATACTATTTCGGTCTCCATATATTTATCTTTGAAATAGTTGTGATTAATAAAACACCAATCAAATACAACAAACAACCATGGAAAAACCATCGCGCGGCCGTAGTTACCACCACATAGACTGAACAATTGTTTCATGTATGGAAATTTATAAAAACCAAATTAATATATATATATATATATATATATATATATATATATGTGTGTGTGTGTGTGTGTGTGTGTCTGTATATATACATATATATATATATATTT
>JAUOBV010496313.1:0-17336 GCA_032360425.1 Rubia occidens | reverse complement strand
GTGATTGCATGCAAACGTGTTACTGCTTTATGTAAATCGCATGATTTTATGCTTTCAATTAAGTCGTATTGATTTTCAGCATGAAACTGTGATGTATGATCAATTAATAGAGTTATTCTTTGATGCATGTTTGTGGCAATTTTTAATTTCCGAGATTTAATTGCTTTATTTCCAATATAATTTGCAACAGATATGTGGTGATGATTTAGTACCATCCAAACAAAATGAGCTTGTTTTCAGTGGTGACGATGAGTTTGAGGTTGAGTGGCTTTATGCTGGAATTGGACTAGGTTTTGCGGTCGGCTTCTTAGGAATTTTCAGCCTTCTTTATTTTAAGGGTTCATGAAGATACAAGTACTTTAGATTTCTGGAAATTATGTACAGTAGATTCTAATTTGCTTTTGGTGTGAGTTATTGGTTACATTGTTATAGTATGCATTTAGAGGTGGTGATGAAGTCGGTGGCGGAATCAGGAGCTCAGACAAGGGGTAGCTGAAAAAACAGCTAAATTTTTTTCGGTGGTGTCGGTCGGCGGTGAGGCGGTGTTGGTCGGTGGACTCACGGCGATTCTGGTGGCGCGAGATGGAAGCTTAGGACGAAAGAAGAAACCCGCATTTGGCTTTGAAACGTTTCGTTTTGCGATTAGGGTTTGCCACTCATTTGGGCCGATTGGATTTCAGCCCAATCAGCCCTTCTTTTTTTGGCCTAATACTTAGTTAAACGACGTTGTTTTGATTAGCAAAACGACATCGTTTGATAAAGCGGGAAACAAAAAAAAAGAAAAATCTGTTTGTCTTCTCCGACGAATCCCCAGTCGGGAAACGAGCTTTTCCGCCGGAAACGAAAGGGTGGCGGAATCCATGGCTTCCGGCGGCTCTAGGCACTAAATTCCGGGCTGTCGGAACCTAGGGGTGGCGCCAGCACCCCTCACCACCCTTGATTCCGCCACTGGATGAAGCCGTTGTGCATGCATTGATCCCAAATTGGGTCAACTCTCTTATATTAATTTTGCTATCTTTCAAAAGCATACAGAATACCGTGACTTGTTTATTTAGTAGCAAAATGGTTGTATACATCGCGACACCAAGATCGAAAGCAAATGCTACTTGGAACGGAGTATGACAAACAAGTACGACTGTTCTAATGGAATGTATATCCTCCGTACAATTATAACTGCTCTCTTTTCTATCATGATTTTTAAGATTAATATTTACCATCAACGAATTTAACTACAGTAGTACATATAATATAGACATATGAAAATTGATAATTAGAAAACATAGCTACTGCAAATCCAAGAACACAGTATTCACTTTGTCCTTGGTTTAACTGTACACTTTTAATTTTTTTGTTCCAGCCCATTATAAGTTGCATTCTTTTCAAATTTAAAAATGTTACTAGAAATGCTGATAGCAAAAAGACATTACTCCATTTATTAAAAATGACTAGCGGAGTCCCACCGCGTGTTGCGCGCTGTTTTTATTAAAAAAATTAGTTTAACTAATATGTGATATTTGAATCTCACATTTAAATTGAAAATAAAATATAAAAATTCCATCTTTGTTTAACCATATGAATTATAAAGGGAAATAATTAATTTAGTTAAATTTTTTAAAATAATGAATGAAATAATTTTTTAAATTAATTTAATAACATTTTAAGATATAATATATAGCAAATATATGAAGTAAAATAAAGAAGAAGCATTCAAGCTGCAGAAAAATAAAACTTGTTCTTGAAAACATCATTAACGCAAAACAATATATATGCACATCCATTACAAAGGGAAACATAGTCCTACAATCAATAGAAAACAAAATGACTTTGGACACTAAATTTGTCCCTCGATATTGTTTAGGGTAATAAATAGAGAAATATAATGTATAGATTTTTCCGTTGATAATCGATAAATTATCAAGTGTGTTATTCTACCTGTCTTTGATTTCGATAGCTCCTCATCTTTACTTTCAAGTCTCGACGTCAAATTAAGTTTCACCTTCTTATTTCGTTCTTTTGAATTTTGGACTTTATAATAAAGACACAAACTATTAGGTCGGGAAAAAAAGTTGGTAATAACATATTGGTTTTGACTTTTACCATAGGAATCTTTTGCTGTATTATAAACCTAATTAATTGGAACACCAGCTCATAAATATGGCATGTTGTCTTATTTGTCAATTTCCTCTTGTCTTTGAAAGATATGATGTTTTTTTTTTTTACAATTTCACGTTTTTTCACACTAAGTTTAACTTTAACTTTATGTTCAGTGTTACCAATTTCATTATTGTGCTCCTCGATATAATCATATTAGAGTTAAGTACTTATATAACCCTCTACTCTTTGATATGTGTAAATATAACCCCAAATTTTTAAAAGTGCGGTTGTATTCAAAGTTATCTAAGCAAGCAATTGTATCCATTCATGTTCTTGCTAATCTAAACGAGCAATCGGGTATAAGTTTGCATATTTTGGCTGACCATGGATATATCTGCACTTTTAAAAATTGAGGATTATATTTGCACTTTTCAAGTAACTGGTGGTTATATCTAAGCATTGAACTCATCATATTACTCATCAAGAACTGAGGGTATATCTAAGCACTTTACTCATCATATTAATATTGAGAAATATTTTTAACAAAAAAAACATGCTACCATCTCTACAGATGCCAGCATGTACTTCATTTGTAAACATTATTTGCAATCGACATATGCTAGCAATTTGTCGGTATTAAAAAAAATTGTGATCATTCCATACATCTATTAAGTGAGTTTGAAATTGACACCTAAATAATGAATGTAATTGGCTCGGAATAACTCACATTAGTTAAACATCGATCATAGACGCAGTGATGAATTAATCCTTACGTACTTATCAGTTATAGGAAAGTAGGTACGCTTAACCTCCCCAAATCTTTCTTACCTTGTCGATAATTGACCAATTATAATTAATCAATTATTTCTCTTACCAAGATGCCCCCGGAAAGTATTCGCTGAACCAGATACACACCTCGATAGCATTAAGAATCAAAAGAACCTGATATAGCAATTACCCAAGTATTTGCAAGTAGTAACGCACACTTAATTGTTCCCCATCTTGCTATTACAGTCTTAGCTAGTTAGCTGTTTTTCACAAGAATTCGCTACTTACTAACCCTTTCCAACGATTACGTATTGGTGGAATTAGATAGCATAATATTCAAGTTGATTAGCTTTAAACATAGCAAGAATAAAATTAAACCAAGAACACATAAGAATCAATTATAAAATAATTAGGCCTCACAATTCATAAACTAATGCTTGTTATTTCATGCCAATATATAAATGAGCTACTCATAATAATTAAAATAAACAAATTAATATTATAAACAATAAACATAATAACTATAATAAAGAATACGAATTAACGAAGCAAACCAGTATGCGATTCAAGGCCTGTGCATGGAGTTAGTTTGTAACACAAATTTAATGCACGGAAACCGATGAATAACCAAATCCAAACCGATGAATAAATCAACCAAATCCAAATCCAAATCCAAATCCAAATCCAATTTGTCTTCGTCTCCGTATTAATATATTGTGTGTGCGGTGTGTTTTCTTTGACTAAGTACAAACCAAATCCAATTCTGCTTCTTTTTATGGAAGAAGAAGAAGAAAAATATATTTATTCTAACTCTAAATTACTAATTCCTAAAATTAAGTAATTTCAATTGAAAAGAGAAGAAAAATATATTTATTCTAACTCTAAATTACTAATTCCTAAAATTAAGTAGTTTCAATTGAAAAGAGACAATTCAATCTTTATCAATATGCGAAGTGAATATATTTATTTTTTAAAAATCCACATCTCTTCAATAATTCATTTTTCACTGCATAACTTCAGCAATTATACTTTTACCTTTCTTCATCCCTGAAAAAATATCTTATAAAATAAAAACATTTTCTATTGGAGCACATCGCCTCATTAAAAATCCTAAACTGGAATATCTAGTGGTAAAAAAATATTGGTTAAGGGAAAAAGAGTACAATGTATAGTTCTCTCTCAAATTCTTCATATTCTATGAATTCCTACATAAAAAATACATAAAAGTGCAAATTATATCTCAATAAAATCATAATAATCCCACAACATAAGAACACAATATAGAGCACATCAGGTGGGAAGAGACTAAACTGTCCACGTCATAAAAAGTTAATTTGAATAATTCTTTCTTATTGTAATTTGTTTTGAGATAATGCATTTAAAAATAAAAAAAATATCTCACATTGTACAATGAGGTTTGTATTTATAAACAAAAAAATACACACGCTCACACACTCTCTCAACTGTAGAACCCATACGAATGTTTAACAGATATATAGAAAGCGGATTATATATGAAGCGAGAAAAGATTTAGAATTCGTTTTCAATATTCTCTCTCTTCTAAAATCACCCATGAAGAACTAGCTTGCTGCCTTGTACAACTCTCCCGGTGAAATCCTCCATCAAAACACACTCACGCGCCACAGAACACGAACCACTGTCATCGTTAGTATATGTAGCATATACGGCTCACCGTAGCGTAGATAGAGAGGTGCAATTTGTGTTTTAGAGTCTGTGTGAGATTTTATTGGTTATTTATTTCTTTCTTTCCTTTATTGTCTTCATTTACGATTGATGTGTGTTCACGTTTTTTTGTTTTTCAATATGAAGGATGAAGTCCCATTTTCCCGAAGTTGTTGCTCTTCACGTCGCCGAAGAGAACGAGGTATGATTATGCTCTATCTCTTCCCGTGGATTTTTTTTTTAAATGTACTCATCATTATCCCATTTCCTCTTCATATGGAACTGCAACATGCAAAATTCCCAGGTAAAAATTATACACTGACACAAATATGCCACAAACATAAAAACAACGATACGTAAATTGTTAAGAATATCAAACCATCAGCCTTCAACACTTCAGTGCATCATGTGTGCAACTATCTGCACAAGTTGTTCTTCGAGTTTCAACAAGTTAAATCATTTTTTTAATCAGCTTTCTTTTACGAAGATATGATGTGTTTATGATACAACTTGTAAATTTAGAAAAATAAATAGAATTGTGAAATTGGAAAGTAATATTGGATCCATAAGTGGTGTTGTTTTAGTAAAAATTACCGCATATTCCTAGTAACATTTTTGTGCATGTTTCATACGTGTGCGTGTTTTATACATACGTAGAAAGTTTGCCCATTTATACTAAACGACATCAAAATTATGAAAATTTATGTACTAAATGTTAGTCCGTCAATAAATTCTTTACTGTAAAATTCCATTCGGAAGAGACTTAGATGGTTAAGATCTCGTTCTAGTTTTTGAATCCATTCTTCAGCAAAATCATAAATCCCTTCTTTGCCTAATTGATTAGCAAATCTGGTAAACATCCAGCTAGCCTCTTCCCATATATGTATCGATTCAAAAGTTGGGTTAATTTCCTTCGATTCCCAGATCATCGTGTTCCTAGAATTCCATATCATCGAAATTATACAAACTGACAGCGATAAATCGTCTGCCATAGGTGATGTGACTATTCAATCAGCTGGCCAATCTTGAAAAGATGTGATCTGAGTGAAATGAAAGCCCATCCTACTGTATATCCATGCTTTGCTAATTATCTCATATGAAGAGAGAATGTGTTAGGGACGCACACTTATAAAATGAGAAAAATGAATAGAATTATGTGTTTTGAAACTAGCCTTGCATTCATGAGTAGTGTTGTTTTGGTACAAAATTATCGGCTCTTCCTAATAATATTTTTGTGTGTTTGTTAATCGTTTGCGTGTTTTGCACATATGTAAAGAGTGTGTCCATATATACTTAACGACATCAAAATTGTGGAAATTTATGTATTAAATGTTTGTCTGTCAATGTAAATTCAAATCCACCCACTTTTCATAATAGATGGTGGATGGAGTTCAAACAAATAATAAAGAGCCAAAATGATGCCATTTTTACTAGGAGATTCGAGTCAAAACACGGTCAAAACGATAAAACTTATTTGGTGGGAAGAGACTAAAATGTCCGGGTCATAAAAAATTAAGTTGATCAATTCTTATTGTAATTTGTTTTGAGATAATGCATTTAACCTAGTCATAAAAGGGAGAAACTATTTGCCTCTCGATTCGTGTAATATACGTGTCAAAATGAAAGAAGCGTGTGTAACTAACGTGCACATTTACACCCACGATGCATGCACATACTTAATTACAATGATATTGAACACTAAAATTTAATTGAAACGTATATAATCGATTAATATTAGGTAATAAAATTTCATACATTAACAAATAATGCAATGCGCCACACCCTATAAAAATAAAATAAAATATTTCACTTTGTACAATAAGTTTTGTATTTGTAAAAGAAAAAATACACACTCTCACACACTCTTTGAACCGTAGAACCCCATACGAAATTTTAATAGATATATAGAAAACGGATTATATATAAAGCTAGAAAGGATTTAGAATTCATTTTCTATTTTCTTTCTCTCTTCTAAGATCACCCATTAGCAGCCTTGTACAACTCTCCCGATGAAATCCTCCATCGAAACACACACACACACATGCCACAGAACACGCACCACTGTCATCGTCGGTATATGTAGCATATACGGCTCACTGTAACGCAAATAGAGATCTACAATTTGTATTTGTGTCTGAGTGAGGTTTTATTGGTTATTTATTTCATTCCTTCCTTTATTTTATTTATTTACGATTGAGGTGTGTTCACGTTTTCTTGGTCTTTAATATGAAGGATGAAGGCCCATTTTAGTGAAGTTGTTGTTCTTCATGTCACCGACAAGAACAAGGTATGATTCAGCTCTATCTCTTCCCATATATTGTTGTTTTTATTTTTAAATGTAATCATCATTATTCCAATTTCCTCTTCAAATGGATGAAATGCAACATGCAAAGTTCCCACGTAAAAATTATACACTAGCACAAATATGCCACAAAGCTAAAACAATGTTAACACGTAAATTCTTAAGCATATCAAACCATATGATCAGCCTTGAACAATTCAATGCATCGTGTGTGCAACTGTCTACATAAGTTGTTCTTCGAGTTTCAACAAGTTGAATCATTTTTTTAATCATCATTTTTTTAAAGAAGAGAAGATGTGTTTATGACACAAACATGTAAATTGAGAAAAATAAATAGAATTGTGAAATTTGAAACTAATATTGCATTCGTGAGTGGTGTTGTTTTAGTAAAAAATACCGCATTTTCCCAGTAACATTTTTGTGCATGTTTCATACGCGTAACTGTTTTATACGCGTAACTGTTTTAAGCATACTTAGAAAGTTTCCCGTTTATACTTAACGTCATCAAAATTATAAAAATTTATGCACTAAATGTTTGTCCGTCAATAAAATCTATACTGAAAAATTCCATTCCGGAAGAGACTTAGATGGTTATGATCTCATTCTTGTCTTTGAATCCATTCTTCAGCAAAACCATAAATCAATTCTTTGCCTAATTGATTTTCAAATCTAGTAAACTTCCTTCTAGCCTCTTCTCATATATGTATCGGTTCAGAAGCTGTGTTAATTTCCCTCGATTCCCATATCACATTGTTCCAAGAATTCCATATCATCCAAATTATACAAATTAAAAGCGGTAAATCGTCCGCCATAGGTTCTGTGACTATTCAATCAGCTAGCAAATTCTTCAAAAGACGTGATCTGAGTGAAATCAAATCCCAGCACACTGCGTATCCATGCTTTGCTACTTATCTCATATGAAGAGAGAATGTGCTAGGGACACACAATAATAAAATGAGAAAAATAAATAGAAATATGTGTTTTGAAACTAGCATTGCATTCATGAGTGGTGTTGTTTTGGTAAAAAATTATTTGTTATTCCTAATAATATTTTTGTGTGCTTGTTATACGTTTGCGTGTTTTGCACATATGCAATTGCACATATGCAAAGAGCATGTCCATTTATACTTAGCCACATCAAAATTGTGGAAATTTATGCATTAAATGTTTGTCCGTCAATGTAAATTCAAACCCACCCATTTTTTCAGAATAGATGGTGGATAGAGTTCAAACAAATAATAAAGAGCCAAAATGATGCCATTTTGACTAGGCGATTCGCGTCAAAACATGATCAAAACTATAAAACTTATTTGGTGGGAAGAGACTAAATATCCACGTCATAAAAAATTAAGTTGAACAATTCTTATTGTAACTTGTTTTGAGATAATGCATTTAACCTAGTCATAAAAGGAAGAAAATGTTTGCCTCTCTATTCGTGCAATATACGTGCCGAATTGGAAAAAAAGTGTGTAAATAACGTCCATATTTACACTCACGATGCATGCACATACTTAATTACAATGATATTTCACACTAAAATTTAATTGAAACGTATGTAATCGATTAATATTATAAAATAAAATTTCATGAATTTATAAATACATAGATATATATAACTCAACGCGCCACACCCTATAAAAATAAAAGAACTAAGTGCATATATAACCCTACATAATTGACGAAAGTGCAGATATAACCCTACAATGTTCAAAAGTGCAAATATAACTCTACATAATGAGATAAAGTGCAAACATAACCTGTTCAGTCAATTGGATGCCGGATTTTGGTGGAAAGTCCAATTTACCCCTGGCTGGTTTTCTTCTTCGCCCAGCGTCACCGAGCGCTGCCACCGCCTAGCACCGTTGACCATCGTCGCGTCGCCCATCGTCGCCGCCTCTATTGTTGTGCGTCATCTCCGGCGACTAGGGTTTTGCTTCGATTTTGGATGGTTGGAGAAGACTCGGGTTTTAGCTCGAGCTCTGCAGCTTCGATTCGCCGGAGAGTATGAGGGATGAGGTACCAGCGAAAACCTAGCAGCGACGAGGTATGAGGTGGCGGGGACGAGCGGCGGCGGGACGAGCTGTGGCGAGGACGAGCGACGGCGGGAGAGCAGGCGCAACAGTGGTGGTGGAAATCCAGAATCCTGCAGAGGCGGCGACGGTGATGGCTGGTGGTGGAGGTGGCGGTAGTGGTGTGGTGTGGTGAGGGCAAATAGGGCAGAGGGTGATATGGTCTTTACAGGTCGGTCAACTGTCGGAAAAGGTGAGTCAACGTCGGAAATAACATCACAGGGGTTATATTTGTTCTTTCATTCAATAGTCGGGGTTATATTTGCACAAAAAATTAACTGAGGGTTATATCTGCACTTTCTTCATTATATAGGGTTATATTTGTATATTTCCCAAAATAAAATAAAATATCTCACATTGTACAATGAGGTTTGTATTTATAAACAAAAAAAAATACACACGCTCACACACTCTATCAAACGTAGAACCCACTACAAATGTTTTTTATATATATACAGACATATATATATATAGAGAAAACTAATTATATATAAAGCGAGAAAAGATTTTGAATTCTTTTTCTATTTTCTTTCTCTCTTCTAAAATCACTCATGAAAAACTAGTTTGCAACCTTGTACAACTCTCCCGGTGAAATCCTCCATCAAAATACACACACACCACTATACACGCACCACTGTCATCGTCTGTATATGTTGCATATACGGCTCACGTTACGCAGATAGAGAGCTGCAATTTGTGTTTTAGAGTCTGAGCGAAATTTTATTGGTTATTTATTTCATTCTTTCCTTTATTTTCTTCATTTACGATTGATGTGTGTTCATGTTTTCTTGGTTTTCAATATAAAGGATGAAGGCCCATTTTCCCGAAATTGTTGTTCTTCACGTCGCCGACGAGAACAAGGTATGATTATGCTCTATCTCTTCCCGTAGATTATTGTTTATATTTTTAAATGTACTCATCATTATCCCATTTCCTCTTCTTAAGAATGAATTGAAGCATGCAAAACTCCCATGTAAAAATCATACACTTGCACAAATATGCCACAAACTTAAAAAACAACGTTGACACGTAAATTGTTAAGCATGTCAAACCATATGATCGGCCTTGAACAGTTCAGTGCATCATGTGTGCAATTATCTGCATAAGTTGTTTTTCGAGTTTCAACAAGTTGAATCATTTTTTATCTTCTTTTTTTTACGAAGAGAGAATGTGTTTATTACACAAACTTGTAAATTGAGAAAAATAAATAGAATTGTGAAATTTTAAACTAATATTGCATTCAGTAAAACAGATGACGTATATAATGATTTAATTTTTACGTAGTTAATAATATTTTTATCTGTAAATTATACTAAAAAAATATGCAACAGTTGTACGAATATTTTGTTGGTAAAAATGCAAAATAATCAGCATCAGAAAAAGGATTTGCCAGAATCATTTTATAATATGCTAACATGTTATTACTAAGTAATTATTAGCCCTTCATTATTCTAAGTAATTATCGAAGTCAATAAAATCTTAATTTAATCCAACACATCGACACTATATGTATCATCATACCCCCATGTTCTTCCTCAACAGTCATTTTACCGCCATGGATAATGAACAAAATTTCTTCTCGGAGCTCCAGATACCTCAACAGAGGCTTTACGGCGAAACCGTCTTTCCCAAAGTAGTAACTCCCGAAACAAACGGCAGCTTTCCTCTTCTGGAGTCCGCTATCAGAGCGCAGAAGCTATGGCTAGAGTCCCTGCTTCACCAATCGGGGGTGGTTTTGTTCCGAGGGTTCCCTTTAACCTCGGCTTCGGACTTCAACGGCTTCGTCGAAGCCTTTGGGTTCGAAGATCTGCCGTATGTCGGCGGCGTTTCGCTGAGGAGCAACGTTGTCGGGAGAGTCTTCACGGCTAATGAGTCTCCTCCTGATAAGAAGATCCCTTTCCATCACGAAATGGCGCAGGTTTTTTTAATGTTTGTTTATGTTGTTGTTGATTGTGATTTGCAGTGTGTTTTTTTAACTGATTCTTGTATTTTCATGCATGTGTTGTAATTGTGCAGTTGTCTGAGTTGATAACGGGATATGATCCGTATAACCGACCCCACATGACCATGTTGTTGTTTTTGAACTGTTGTATAGTGACAGTATAGTTAATAGACTAATTTTAAGCTGCTTTTCAGATTTATTTTGCCTTTTTATCATGAGTTATGATACTAATTTTAAGCTGGTTTTGACAAAGATTTGCCTTTTTCTCTCTCTTGAATTATGATTTGCAAGCTGTGTCCCGAGCTGATTTTCTACTTAATGGAACTAAAATTGAACATGGTGAAAAATATGAATAGTAGAACAAATTGAAGCTAAATAGTGCAGATAGCCAGAAAGAATAGGGCCTTATTAGCGTATTAGAAAGAATTATGGTTCAGTTTTTGCCTAGTTTGATCAGTTTCTGTGTAGTGTTAGTGTAGTAGTCAGCTTTGAATGCTGTAGGATTCGTCTCGCCATGTTGATTCTTGATTATGATCAATGCGTTTACTTGCTGATTTTGCGATTTTCTCGTATGAATTTTCCACGGCTTAGATTGAATGTGTTGATTATTGAGTTGATGTTTTCTTTCCTACAAATTGGTTTAGTATTTCAATATGATCTCTGATGTGTTTACTAGCTTATTTTGTGCTAATCTTGTCTGAATTTGCTAATGTGTAGTTTTTTCCCCTTGTCTTGATGATCACTTTTGCCAGATTCCAGAGTACCCCTCAAAGCTGTTCTTTTTTTGTGAAGTAGAGCCCGAGACTGGAGGCGAAACCCCCATTGTTCTGAGTCATATTGTGTATGAGAGGATGAAAGAAAAGTATCCTGATTTTGTCGAGAAATTAGAAGAACATGGGCTGATTTACATTCGCGTCTTAGGAGAAGACGATGATCCTTCCTCCCCAATAGGCCGTGGTTGGAAATCAACATTCTCGACCAATGACAAGTCCATCGCTGAGGAGAGGTTCGTGCTTTCTCCTTTCTTTGTTCTTTTTTCAGCTATACTTATCATATTTCACTAGCGTGTTAAGACAAGATAGCAGCCACATTGTATCATTTGTTTTCAACGTTAACATGTCTTTCCCTATAGTTTACTCCAAGCCTTTTTAGGCCTGTTTAGATCTTTAAGATTACGATAGCGAGTTAAGCTGAGATAATAACCACATTATCATTTGTATTCAACGAAAGCATGTCTTCCTTCATAGTGTACTCCAAGCCTTTTTAGGTCTTCTCATTTCCCATTTAACCAGTTTAGTTGTTCTTAGTGTTCTAGTCGTGTTTGTTGATTTTCTTCGAATTAGCCTTTGAAGAGTGCGATTGCGCGATATTTGCAGGGCTGCTAAGTTGGCAACGAAGCTCGAATGGACTGATGATGGAGTGAAGACAATCATGGGACCTATTCCCGCGATCAAGCACAACAAAGCACGGGATCGAAAGATCTGGTTCAACAGCATGGTGGCTGCATACACTGGCTGGAAAGATGCAAGAAATGACCCTGCCAAAGCAGTCACATTTGGAGATGGAAGCCCTCTCCCGTCTCATATCATTCACGACTGCCTCGGGATCCTGGATGAGGAAAGCGTCGCCATTCCATGGCAGAAAGGCGATGTTCTGTTGATCGATAACCTGGCTGTTCTTCACTCGAGAAGGCCATACGATCCTCCTCGCCGTGTTCTGGCCTCCCTGTGCAAGTAAGGCTTGCAGATTGTTCTTCATAGATGAGCAGAGACTGGCTAAAATTAGCACGAGTTTGGTTTGGCATTTGGGTTATGGCTTATTAAATGGTTGTTCTTGGTTTACATCTTCCTGTGTAAACCTGGTTTGAAACCAGATCCGAAAAGAAGAAAAATGGAGGAAAAGTTTGTTGTATTTTCTAGATAGAAGTAAAAAATCACAGCTCACAGTACAGTACCAAATGCTTATATCTAAGCTGCAAAAGAAGAAAGCAAATCCACATCTAACACGTGTCCCAAACTTTGTAACAAACTATAGCAGCTGATCAAAAAACCGTTCCTCTAATTTAAATCTTTGGCGCTCAAATTTGAAGCACAAAGAGTTGACGACATCAGTTCTTCATTCAGAATGGAAAATTGCTATATTCTTCACCCCTCCTCAAGCTCAGCTCTGGGAGCACAGAAGCTGAGTTTTGAACAAATTAGGATGAAAAAGCACTGCTAGGAGAGATTTAGTGAAAACATCAGTCAATTGCATCCGAGAAGAAACAAAAGAGGGGAGAAGAAAACCCTCTAAGTAGTAGTCTCTAACCATATGACAATCAATGTCCAAATGTTTGGTTCTCTCATGGAAAACCGAATTGGCAGTGAGATGTAAAGTTGCTTGATTGTCACAGAAGAGAGGAATGGGAAACTTATTGACAAATGAAGATCTCTGGCCAAGTAGCTGATCCATTTCAATTCACAAGCTTTCATAGAGAGGCTTCTATATTCAGCTTCTGCAGAGGATTTAAATACTGTAGACTGCCTTTTGGACTTCCATGAGATTAAAGCTGACCCCAGAAAAATCGCATAACCTGTAACAGATCTCCTGGAAATCTTACATGTAGCCCAATCTGCATCTATACCTAAGATCATTGGCTGTGGCATAGAATAAACCACAATCTGGATTATGCTGAAGATATCTCACAATGTGAAGAGCTCCAGTGAGATGATGTTGAGTAGAGGCCTGCACAAATTGACTGAGTTGATGAACTGCAAAAGTGACATCAGGCCCAGTGTAGTTCAGGTAGAGGAGTCTGCCAATAAGCCTTCTAAAAGAACTAGGATCAGATAAGAATGGTGAGTTCTCATCATGAATAATCCAAGTACTAGGAAGTGGACTAGCAGCAGTTTTGCAGTGAGTTAAGCCACAATCAAAGATAATATCCCTCATGTACTTATGTTGATGCAGATGCAGTCCAGTTTCTGACCTATGTAACTCCAATCCTAGAAAATAGTGAGCAACCCCTAGGTCTTTAATGGTAAATTCCTGATCCAAAGACGTTTTGACAGAGCTGATGGCATCAAGAGAGTTACCTTGGATAAGCATATCATCCACATACACCACCAAAGCAAGTGTTTAAGTAGAAGTGAATTTCAGAAACAAACAATGATCATGAGGAGAATGATCAAAGTTTAGACTCAATAGATGTTGTGTGAACTCCTTATTCCATTGTCTGAAAGCTTGCTTCAAACCATACAAGCTCTTTGTAAGCCTGCAAACCAACTGTGAATCTATAACCGAATAACCATCAAGCAACTTCATATACACCTTTTCATCAAGATGCCCATGAAGAAATGTATTATTTATATCTAGTTGATGAATGTGCCAGTTTGAGGCTGAAGCAATAGCAAGTAACAATCTAATGGTCACTGCCTTTGCCACAAGAGAGAAAACCTCCCTTCTATCTAATTGAAACCCTTTGCAACCAATCTGGCCTTATACTTTGAAAGACTTCCATCTGTATTATATTTGAGCATGTACACCTATTTTGAACCTATAGCTTTCTTTCCTAATGGCAATTTCACCAAGTCCCAAGTGTGATTCTGCTCCAATGCTGCTAACTCATCATTCATAGCCTAAACCTATTCATGTGATTGCTTTGCTTGGTGATAGCTAGTTGGTTCAGCAACTTGTGAAACATTAGAAATATGCATAGGAATATGGGACTGAGGCTGAAAAAAGAGGAAACAAAATCTTTATCCTAGACTAAAAGCCTAATGACTCTAATGCTATGTCTAATAGCTGAATCAGAAGGTGGAGAAGGTGTGGGATAAGATGCAGGCTTAGAAATTGAATGAGGCTCAGAGGATGAGATTGAATATAAGAATGGGAGTGGAAGGAAAAATCAGTGACTGAGCAATAAAGGAAGATAAACTCATGGAAGATCACATCCCTAGATATTATCACTCTATGATTGTGTAAATAAAAGAGCTTATATCCCTTTTGACCTGTGGAATAACCAATGAAGACACAAGGATATGCTCTTTCGGAGAACTTATTCTTGTGTGGTGAAGTGTTTGTAGCATATACCAGACAACCAAAGATTCTGAGTGTGTGCAAATCTGGCAATTCATTGAATAGCAACTCATATGAAGAACAGGAGTAGGTAATCTATTAATCAGATATGTAGCAATCAAAATAGCATCTCCCCAAAAGATTTTAGGAATATTGGATTGAAACATTATGGCTCTAGCTACTTGAAGGACATGCTGATGTTTTCTTTCTACAACTCCATTTTGTTGTGGAGTGTAGGGACAAGATTTTTTTAAGAAGAATCCCATGATCTAAAAACAGTTTTCACATTCAGCATTCCCAAACTCAGTACCATTGTCTGATCTAACTAATTTGACTAATTTTTCAAATTGAGTATTAACCATGAGGAATTTTTTTTAAGAATAAAATATACTTGATCTTTACTCTTAATCAAATAAGTCCAAGTGTATCTTGTAAAGTCATCTACTATAGTGAGAAAGTATTTAAAACCACTGATAGAAGTGACCTTATAAGGCCCCCAAAGGTCAGTGTGAATCACGGCAAAATATGTTTGAGTGAAACTGGTACTAGATGGAAAAGGTAACCTATGTTGTTTTGCCATAGGAAAAATTGAACAAATGTCATTATCAATTGAAGAACAATTGATTACACTGATATGTTTCATTACATCATATGAAGGATGTCCTAACCTACAATGCCATGAACTAGAAGGCAAAGAAAAATTATTGATTGTTGCACCAATTACAGATGTATTTGAAACTATGTGTGTCAAAACTGAATGAATTCTCTTGTTGATGACCTTAGGTTCGAAGGATTGATTGCCAAGCATATATAGACCATTACTTTCTTTGATTGATGTAAGGACTTTGTTAGTTTTGAGGTCCTGCAACAAACAAAGACCAGAAGAAAATTTAAACATGATTGACATGAACTTTGTCAATTTACTTACTGAAAGAAGATTATACTTGAAATCTGGTATATGTAGGCAATCTAACAAGATGATTAAAGGATTTAGAATGACTGAACCTATGGCTTTGACTAATTTAGTTGTATGATCTTCCATATAGACTGGAACAAGATTATGAGCAGGAACAATAGAAGAGAAAACTGACATATTCTTGCACATATGACTTGATGCTCCACTATCAATGATCCAACTATCATCAGTTAAAGTAAAAACATTAAGAGAAAAATTATTGATCAGGCCACCTGCACAATCATGATAGTGAGCATAGTTGGCATTTGCATATTGATCCTGCAATTGCTCTTTTCCTTTCTGCTTCTTTTCAAGCTATATCTCCACTAGTTTTGCTACTAGAGCTTAAAGCTTAGCATCTGGATCATCCAATGGTGTTTCTTCCTCTTCCATCACAATATGAGCAGCATATATTTGATATTTTTGTGTAGACTGATTAGGCCTCTGATACACTAAGGAGCAAACTATGGTTAAATTGCAGGTTTTACTAATGTTTCTCTGCTACCTTCCCACCATTCTGGATAACCTTTCATCTTAAAGCAATTGTTCTTTGTGTGTCCTATCTTTCCACAATGATCACATCTCAGATCAGATCTCTTGACATTCTTCCTTCTCATTGCATCTGGATCTCCATACTGATCAGTTGTATTTTCCTTCACTTGAATAGGTATTTTATTATCTTTGTAGACTCACAGCCATAGCAAAATTATTCTACACTTCTTGATAACCACAATGGATAGCTTTCTGTCTCTCAATTATAGAGATCATGGATCAGGCTTTACCAACACTAGAGAATGCAATAGAATTTGATGACTAATTGAATTTTATTCCTCATTCAATCCTATAAGAAATTGATGTAGTTTATCATTTTCCACTTCAGCATGTAAACTTGCATAGTTAACACAATCAACATTACATCTTTTCTTAGGCCTTAAACATGTATACTCATCCCATAGACTTTTCAACTCAGTAAAATAAACAGCCACAGATTCATTTCCTTGTTTCAATTCACAAATATCTGTCTTAATCTTATGGATCAAAGGTTCATTACTCTCCCTCAAGCCTCTCTTTCAATTCATTCCACAGAGTATAAGCATCTTCATAAAACATGAAACCTCTTGCAATCTTCTTTGACATTGAATTCAGTATCCATGAAATTAAAGTAAAATTCACCTTATCCCACCTATCATACAGTGGATCATCAGGAACTGGAGCATTTATCTCTCCTGTCAGAAATTTTAGCTTCCCTTTTGATCTGAAAGCATTCACTATTGATCTGCTCCATGTGATGTAGTTAAACTCATTTAAGGGCTCTGCTACTAACACCAGACTTGAATTGTCTAAGCTCTGCAAGTTAAAAGGATCATCCACCTTAGATCTGCCTCAATAGGAACCTGTTCTTCCAAGATGATGAACTGAGTTCAATGATTCTGAATCAGATGACATGATTAATGGAGCTTTAAAAAA
>JAUOBV010496203.1:0-10065 GCA_032360425.1 Rubia occidens | reverse complement strand
ATAACATGATAATTGATATACTATTACTTGTGAGTTGAGACAAATGTTTCGTACATAAATTTTAAGGTTGTTTTCATACAGATCGTGACGAGGATTAGTAGCCTCGCAAAATTACCCAATCTATGTGAGGGTCCTAAACCAACAAAGTCTCGTGTCTCTAGAATGAAGACACCACCATACAATCCCTCGAATGATAGTTCTCTAAAGAACATCCACACAATTGTGATGGCACACCCCCTTCATGTTTGTAAAAAATTCCAGTGGAAGAAGTGAGTATTTTTTGGTACGAGGTAAATCCTATTATCCGGAAGGGGGATTTGGAAGAATTGTTCAATTTCAATAATTTTCCGCATCCCGTGATGCAACTACATTTCTTGTAAGTAATAATGCATCACCGTAACTTGAATCATCGATATTAGTAATGTGTTTCGATACAATGGAACAATACTAACCATATTTATAGGCTCTTGCATGTACAATCCATTTCCAAATTCAAAGGGTGAATGGGGGTTCTTTTCCCATTAAAGATCCAACATGTCCATGTTGCGATGGAGGATCGCTTGGCCTATTTGAGCTCGCGGTTAATGCAAAAGGATAACTCCATACATATGGCACCTTATTATGAACGGTGATTTAACTCTAATTACTACATTAGTCTTGTTTGGATTATATTAAAGATTATGGGAATGTATTGATTTAATGATGATTTCCGTTTTGTACAAAACATTGGATGGTGTCTATCATCGTTCTTCCATCAAACTTGGTGTTATGGTATGTTTGATTACATCAAACGCCTCGGAAACTATTTCATTCGCAATTACTAAGGTGATGATAGATCACATGATTACCAAGAAAAAAGGATGCACGTGGAAGTCTCTCAAGTTTACAATGAACTTCAAATTTTAATTATGAAATAAGTTTTTCTATAAGTACTTAACTATGTGTTTGTGAACAATTTGTGCATTCGAATAGCATAAAAACAATTGGCTGCGTGGGAAAGAAGTTACTATTGCATGCGCATTATAAAGGACTTGGTCTTTCTTGTGAGGGAGAATCAATTTTATCTAGAAAATGTATCTATTATTCTCACCTATTGAATCTAATCAATAATATCACAACTATGCATAACCTATTTATCAATTTTTAGATTACTCGTTGTTGTAGTATTTTTCCAACGAAAAAGCACCGTACCCCATCAAGATTTTAGATGATGTACGAGAAAGTTGGGCTCTCTTTATAATGGTAAAGAATTTGAAGCCTTTACTAAACCCATCAACCATATGAAGAACTTCGATTAGATTGATTTTTTGGTTGAATCATCATTCTCTAAATTGCCCATTGACATTGTCCAAGGTATTTTTTAACACCTTGATATACATCTCTAGCTAGCTATGAAGTATCAATGGTATAGTTTGTTTTGTGAAAATTTTAATAACATACTTTGTGTTTGTGTGGTGTAGTTTCCATGATGGATCTGTATATACTTCATGCATGTTCTAGTAACATGCAATATGAAAGGGTGTTTAACGCCGGGTCTTATTTTATATAAATATTTATTGTTGTATTTTACACTTTGACGGATGTCGAACAGTATATATTACAATTCATCTATTCCGATCACAAATAAGCGACATCACTTAAAGTTTGCAAAGGGTTACCGATATGACACTGAATGGAGTGACATCAGTCGTACAATTCAAGATGATGTTGCTCCATGAACCACGACGCAATAATCGATATTGCAGACACGTTGAAGGGAACATAAAATTAACTCTAGTCAGACCTATAATTGTGACATCGTTCATTTAAAATGACATCGTGTTTATTGATATGACATGTCATCTAATAACCAATCACGGTAACTGCAATATCTAATAGTACACCGTCGTACCCTCTCAAGAATATTGACAATGCATTCGTTCCACCCAATGTCACTCATTACTTTATCCACGATTTGTCAAATTATCAATTACCTAAGTTTTTCAGGAAAAAAACTAACATAAAAATATAATTTTTTGTGGTTCAGAACCGTAGTTAATAACCATAATGAGCGATGTCGGTAACAAAATCATGTGATTGAACTTACGATCAAGAACGGCGTCACAACTTTTCAATTCAACATCGATCACCACTACATCACACAAAGATGGGGTAGTCGACATGCTTAGAATACGGACTGTCATATTTCTATTATCCGTATGGTTGTTGGCTGAGGAATATTTACCTTGGTTCTTTTCATGAAAATTGAGGTAAAAAATACCTTTTTCCCCAGTTTCAAACCGAGGTAAAAGTATACTTTTTACAACACACACATTTACCCTTTTTTTAGAGGGCTGAAAACCAAGGTAAAAGGCCATGTGGAACTGAGGCAATAGGTGTTGTTTCTTGTAGTGACTTTCCAGACCTGCACAGGTCATTTTGACGCTTAATTGGTGTTTTCTTACTTGAGCAGTTCCAAACTCGAAACATTGTTTCGCCCATTCTATGCTTAGGTTGGATACAGTTCCTCAATTGGAACACATTCGTAATATAAAAAAAGGAATGGGATTTTGAAAAACTCAAATTGCCAACCCTAATTTTAGATTTTCTCTTAAGGCACCGGAAATAGTTTCCTCACTTAAAAATCTTGAGCAAAAGTGAATGCCGGCGATGACTACTATGTCAAAATAAAACCAAGGTGGATGTGGAAGTCGAGGAAATTCAAAATCAAATAATGCACCCTGAGGGAGAATCAATTATTACGAGAGGGCGAGTTTTGTTTACCCGCTTGCTCAATCTAGGTACAACGTACTACGGAAGAGTGGTAAATCATTTGATTTTTACATAATTGATTTGAATGTTTATCATAGTGTTGGTTTAGCGGATCCAGTCCAAAATATCAATGGGCAATATGTGCTTAAGTTATTATGTATAAATTAACCATCACATTTCGATGAAGGGTCTCAATTTTATTACGACTTACATGAGGTTGATGGGGGTGGTTATAAGACTAGGATTAGTTGATTTGAGATAGATATATGTCCTTGGATTATTAACGGACATTTGGAATAGCTACACACACTCAAATGTCATCCAATACAGTTTAAGGTTGTCGATTGAAACCAATGAAATTTTTTCATTCATACACCTGAATGAAAACCCTCTTCCCTTTGACATAAACCTCCCACCGAGGGTCTATTGGATCTTTGATATAAAACACTTGGTGAGACTGAGACGTCAATATTAATGGATCATTCCACCAACCGACTCGGCTCCGATCTATAGTTGTGAATCCCATACCCTCAGTTCTTTGCTTATTGTTCACATCTACCCATTCGCATTTGAAAACCGGGACACACATTGTCACATAATTAAGTTCCCAAATTTAAATAATGGTTCCGAAATGGCTACTTTGGACATACATGGGATTGTCATTGCTAACACTTGCAACATGTAAAGTCTCAGAAAAGAGAGTCACACCACAAATTTGTGAACACACTTCTCATCCATAGATATTATCCCAAATGTAAATCCATTTATGGAATAAGCTTTGTATGACAGAACTGTGCCCTATGGTCTATGTGCCAACCATTTAACAGTTGCAGGGTGATTACCCTTTTCAATATGATCACGCAGCTCTGAAGCGAAAGTACAAGTGTGTTGTTGCAAAACACGTGCTTCGTTGAATTTGGTATGCATCACCCTAATAGATACCATGTGGATCTTGATATCTGGGACGACATCCTCGTGTTTGCAAAGAACATAAAGGTGTGCTGCACACGAATAATCAAAGCTGGGGTTCAACAGTTTTCCCTGCCTAACACCCTATCTGTCTGACCGAATTTTATGCCTGGATTTGAGATGCCAACAGAATATACTTCCTTTATATAATCTGTGCAAAATTCAATAACTTCCTCCGCAGTGTTTAACTTTTCAAAACAGACACAAATAGACACATGTGGAAATTATTCATCCCCACACATGAATAAAAACAAGAAATCAAAGCTCAAAACATGAGCGATATGAACAGGTCTAAAAATTAAAAGTGATGAGAAACCCTAAATATGAGAAACCGACCTAAAAATGAGAGACTACACACCAAAAATAGAGAAGGGACCTGTGCTTGAACATTTCAAAATCTAAGCCATTAATCAAACACACCAACCACCCACTTAACCACATTAAATGCAGCCACTTATACGTTATTATCATCAAACGCTGGGAAATGTAAGTATTTTGACGGGGACAAGTATGGGATCAAAATGGAAAGTTTTTCAGAAGCTGCAATTTGGGTTGGAACACTCTAATTTAGTAAGGGTGCAATCTGAAATGTGATAAAGGGAGTAACAAATGTTGGTTTAAAAGACACAACTTAAGTGAAATGAATGAAAAGAGAAAATAAAAGTACAATGGGTAAAGATAAAACCCGCTTCCTCTCCTGCTCATAAGTACAAATCTATGCTAAATAATGAAAACCCATAACGTAAAACCTAGGATTCACAACGAACGTGGAGAGATTTGCAAAAAAAAGAACAAATCTATGATAAACCATCTTTTTAAAGGTTTTGAGCGCCTAATAAATGCTCACCATCTCCTACTATAGGATGGTTTTTGTTTTTTTTTTAAAAAAAGATAAACCAGATTTGGAGACCCAAAAGTCAGGGCTCTAAAGTACGGTTCATGCTTAGGGGTTTGATATGGTCTGTGCAATACTGCATGGTCCGTATCTCGACCTTTGATTTTGGCGTTCCGATGCATTCTTATTTACACAGTTTGTGTAGATTTACATGGTATATGCTCAACTTTGGCCTCAACTTCTTTTCGTCCCTCCGGGTGAACCGTTTATCCATTTTGGGAGTTACTTTAGTTTCTTTCTTAGTAATCACAAAATAAATATAATGATGTTATGCATAGACACTAATTCATCTTGGACTATTCCTAGAACTCAACTTTAAAACTGAGATCATTCTTAACCCGATAATTTGCTTTCTTTTTTCACTCTATTTTCTACCACTTTGTAATTGACCTTCCTTCATGTACCATTCTTGCGATTGGACTTCTCCATTACTATACCATCCTTGCGAATGAACAGACTCTGATTAGATCACAAAAAAATTAGAAATCGACCAAATCAAAGAGATAAACACGTTAGAAACTAAATGCTTAATTTTTTGGAAATTATGGAAAATAACCACACAATGTGATTGAAATGCCCTATCATGTAAAACACCTAATATTCTAACTAATCAACAACAAAAAAGAAGATAAAAGAGGTATTAATTGTGATAAGAAAATATCATAATTACGTCTCATCAAATCCCCCATGCTTAAACCCTTACTCAACCTCGAGTAAGAATGAATAAAGTCCGAAACTATATTCCCGAAGGACAATCAGCACATTATTCCTAAAACTACCCTAACCCAAAACATAAATGTTTTCCAATCCTCATATCTTGCATTAAGGACTTCTAGTCCACCAAATCAACATAATTTTCATGCCATAATAAAAATGGGGTATGAAAATCCAAAGAAAACAAGAAGGAACCTTCCTCTACCCAAAGAACCAACAAATAAAAACAAATAAGAGAAAGACCTTTACATACTTCAATTTTCATGATAACTCTCATTTTTCCTAGGAGCACTCTCAGATTTTCATCCTAACCTATCTTTTCATTCAAGCCTCACAACTCCCTTTTTTCACACTTTTAGGCCTATCATTTTTGTATATGTTGCTCTTTTGGGGTTTCAACCTACACGGGCCCCTTATGTTGGCTAACATTCCCTTTCAGCTTTTCATTCTAGCGGGGTTTTTTTAAAAAAAAAATTGATTAAAAATGCTCTCAAAAGAGCTCCTTGCTAAAACTAGTACAAACTAATGATTATAATTATTATCTTATTCCCCTCCCCCACACATAAGGCTTCCACCATCCTCAACACAATAATATATTCTAGAACACATGTCAAGTAGAAGAAATGAGAGAATATTCATGATGAGTAACGAACACCAAAAGTACATTTTGTAGTACAACTATAATATCTAATGGACTAATTACCAAGACCACAATATACTCTACCCACATCCTCTATTAAAAAAGTCCAATCACAACCACTACCATGTACAACAAATTGAATAGAGTATTGAAATTGCAACGGATGGGAGATATACCTCTTTGATTTTGAATTATGTGATTCAAATGGTTTCTAGGTATGTATATTTGAGTGGTATTTGTGGGTGGTAGGGAAGGAATATGGTAATTTGGAGATGGGTAATGTCCGAGCAACAATAAACCTTCCACAAAATATGGTCATTGCCCAAGGAACCGGGACCGACCGTGTATATTTACGCAGTCCGTTCCTTGGGAACTCTTCCTTGAACTTCTTGCATTTTTGCGTGCAGAGACTGTGTAAAATTATACTTCCTGGGTCCTTCTTTAAGGCTTGAAGCATCTTCTGAGTGGGACATAACGTGCTATATGAACATATTTTCTTCCATGCTTCAAACTTGGTCCTTCTTCTCCGAAACCTAATACTTCTTACAAAAAATTCATGCACACCAAGCATAAAAGTGTTCCAAAACAAAGACTAGAATAGAAAAACACATAAAAACAATCAATGTGTACAAAGAAAAGTAAAATGCATGAAATCTACTTTTTTGCTCAGGTTGCCTCCCGAGAAGCTTCATATATATATATATATATTGGTCATCAGCATAACGCTAATATTGTCCATATGGTGAAGGTTTGAACCTAATCACAATAGGAATCCTAAATTTCAGAGCGGGGGTTAGGATTCAACCGAGAGGAGGAAAGGTTGATGGTGAACTTTACCTTAAAGGAGAGAAGTGGCCTGGAAACATAGCATTTTCATTTGGCTTCCCTCGTGTCTCATTAGGAATGTCCAAAAATGAATGCTACTCAAATGTAGCTTGGATGATCACATCCTCCTCTATTTTGTGCTCAACACTAACTTCTTTGCTGGAGTTTTCTTTAGCTCTCTTCACTACCTCGAACATCAAGGTTAAAGAATTCACACTTGGCGTCAGGATTACTTCTAGTTGACATGGAAATTTAGCCTCTTCCTCGATCACCAAGTAGTGCATCGATAGTGCCAATTGCTCAACTTGAGCCTCCAAGTTCCTGATACTTAAGAAAATTTTAACCCTGAATTCTTAATATCATCATGAATTTGGGCTTGGTCTGACTCGTTCCTCTCGATCAAGGTTTCCATTGATTGCAAAAACTCCTTTTTAATGTGATACAACTCATATTTTGTTCTTCACTCTCGGAAATAGCTTAAGAGGGTGAAGACCATTCATTTTTCTCATGTTGTTTGTCTATGGATACATATCCATATCCCAAGCCCAGATTGTATGAATGGAAATGACACTGGTGCCAAAAATAGGTGTCAAAATCAGTTTAAGTGGTCGTAGGATGACAATTATGACATGTCGTCCCTAGCACAATTGTTGTTCAGCGCACCACAATGCACGATGGTGCATAACCGCCGTGTTTTCTTGAATACCTTGGTGTTGTTTCAACCATAGTTCCATGTTTTAATGCCTTCCAATTTTTTGACTCTGCAAGTTCCATCTTTTCATAATTTAATTTGGCAGGAGGGGTACGTACCTCGGTATTTGTAGTTTCGATATCTAAAATTATGTCATATTTCTTACATTTCATGTCGATCTGATGTGAGTTATGATTTCAGTTCTACTATTGGAAATTGCAGTCATTTTCCAAAATTTAAGAATTAGAATTTTTTCTATAGATACGTGGCTTAAAGTATATTTTTTCCTCGAAACTAAAATCATTTGCATAACACGTTGTGTAGTAAAACCAAATAAAATGAGAATCAATACCTATAGGAAGTCATAGTGATAAGAACTAATAAAAAACTCTAAGCATAGAATCTGGATTCAACTACATAACATGGGGGCATTGAGAGATGTAGATGCATATTGTTAGGGGTATTGAGAGAAGGTCAACCTCCCTAAACTTTGCAACGGGCTTGGAGTGACCAAACGGTGCGGCATCACCTTGTACACTAAGTTTCCGAGCATACCTAACATATGAAAAAAATAAGGGGATATTTAAAGTTAGAATTTTATGCCATCACTAGGTCACAAAGAGATCATAGTTTAATATTTACTAGAATAAAATTTTAGTTGGCATTCTATTTCTTGTTTATATTCTCGTTGTGCCCAATGACAACTTGGTTTGGATATATCTTGTATTCCGTCATTGGTTTTCTTTGTAATTGCATCCTTGTATGAATTGAATTCACCTACACAAATCCGAGCATGTGCATTTCATATTTTTAACAATGGACCGAGCAAGGAAGATGGCCTGGAGTTTCTCAAAGGAAAAATTAATTTTTAGATAAGTTGTAGGGAATGAAATCTAGTGGAAAAGTAGATTAACAAAAATAAAATATATGTTAACATAGGTAGCTCCATTAAATTAACAATGTTCATAAAAATTACCTTAAAGAACTTCTTCTTTAAATTCAAAACCTAAACAGATGAGAAATTACTCTCGAATATTTTTAATGTCCTCTCACAGCACTAAATACATGTAATCAAATTGGTGTTTCGAAAGTGGGAAAGAGAAATTGTAATAGAGGAAGAACAACTGTTTAGATAGAGTGGTAGGTTTAGGGTTTTGGGGTGCGGCAGGGGGTAAAATAGATCTGCAATTCTTGCACAGAGATTTCACCGTAATCATCTTCCATGCATTGAATAATGATTCAAAGTACATTACTTGTTTTGACATTAAAGTTGTGTTCAGTATGTAGGTGACGTGGAAGTAATTACACAATGAAAACAAACGTGTTCTAATTCTACACTCTAAACTGATCCAGAAAAAGTATAATGATTTGTGGGCAATCTTTTCCAAAGAATAAGAATATCCTTAACCACTTTTTCCCTAAATTAGGCTTTCGACAGCTAAAATCACATTGGCTAGGAATTGACATAAAGTCTCTTCAACTTCCAAGTTTGGTGCTTGTTTCGAGACAGAAATTGGTGACGTGATTATATTTATTTTATTTTGAAAATACCTCAGCGGATCCAAGATACGATATCAGAAATATGTTGGAGCCTGGAACTTTAGATTTTGCCAAACCTTTTGTATTGAATTCCTTGCTGAATTGATTAATTAATTTAATTTTTTTGTCAATTTCTCCTAATCTTAAGATTCTTGGGACACGGCCAAACAGATAGAATTTTATTCTTCCAATTTTGAAATCCTCGAAAAGTTTTCACACTCAAACATATATTAGTTTCTGCACCCAAATCCGATTATGTAAAAAATAATATTTTTAGAAACAATGGCATTAACATATTTGTTTCCACAATGGCTACAATATTATAACATTAAAACGAGGTTGTTACTAGTCAATATTCAAACAATCACACAATAGAGGTATTTCTATTTCACATTGATAGACAGCACAATTATTTTTCTCACATTCGTTATGCAACCGGATCTTCTAATTTTGTGTTTAGTAGTTAAAATGCTGGAGAATGATGATTCGTGAGCATTCAATTTAGAACCCAAACCAACTTCATAATTTTAAGCAACTGTTTTTGACAATCATTGATTTTCATGGGATCGATTCTTAAATTCTTTAGAAGTATCAAACTAATCCATCGTGACTGCATTTGTTCACCTTTCATAAATATTTGAAATGTCATCTTCGCGTAATAAGCTCCTAGATGCCCTCAACATGAGCTTTTTAAAGAAATTCAAAATCATTGGCTTGAGTTTCCCTATTAACAAATTCCTTCTTAAAATGGATAAAATAGAGGAATAAATTACCAAAAAGTATTCATGCACTAAATCTAACTCATGAAAACTCAGCATTCTCTTCCTGTACAATGCTTCCGAATTTTTAGCCTCAATGCATGCATTGAAGAAGTTTGTGGATCGTTTGTCCACATTTCATTTAGAAATCAGAACATCTTCCAACAACATTTGTTTACATATTAACGCTTGTTTGGAAAGATTTTTAAACCTATGGAAACAACACTACATGAAAATAACATAAGTGACCAACAATCGAACCTATATTTTGCACAAGTAAGGG
>JAUOBV010496092.1:0-10065 GCA_032360425.1 Rubia occidens | reverse complement strand
AATTAGAATTCAACATTAGAAGAGATGAAATCTTTGTAAGGTGAGGGAAAAAACAATCCGACACCAGCCGAATTCATAAAAAGAAAATAGGAAAATTACCTTTGTGATTATGCTCCGTAATGAACAAGTCGTCCATCCTTTGTACAAGGGGGAGAAAAGAGAGTTTTAGGAGAATCGAGAAAGTTTGGAAAGTGGAGTGCGATGGTGGTAAAGAAATTCTCTTGAGAGTGTTGTGGTACCGACAGAGGAAAATATGGAGGTTAGATATTGACGCGTGGAGTAGAGTGAGAAAAGTGAAAGAAGAAAACGGATGAAACACAACGTTTTGACGACGAAAAAGTGAGGACGAAAATACTGTTCATCAAGGGATTCCCCCTTTTATAGTATAGAGATTTGATGATAAAATATTAAAAGAAAAATTTATCCCAATATTCAGCATGTCGTCCGTCCCATTTTAATTTTCACCTTTGACTTTTAACAATTGAAATGAAAAATATTTGATCTTTAATATATTTTCATTAAGGATAATTAAAACTTATGAAAATTTGATATTTTGAAAATATATGTTATGACGAATCTAACAATGTATCAAACAATAGTATTTATGCTTATTCACCAATTCAATTTCAAGGTCAATGTTAGGAAGTTTTGACTAAATAAATAGTTAAATTGCATATTGAAATGGGAGAGGAGGGGAAGTACTTAGCTAAGGATCATAGTTACCCCGCTCAAAATTACAATGGATCAACCACCTTATTAATTAGGGGAAAGTGGAATAATAACCCTGTAAGATTGAGAAAGTCCAGGAATGACCTTGAAAAATTTGAAAGTGCAGAAGTAACCATATAAGATTGTCCAAATGGTCAATTTTAACCCTGTGGCCGATTTCCGGTGTAAACCGATGTAAATCTGGCGCTGACTAATAATGAAAAGACAGAAATACCCCATGGACTTAAAACTACAATTGTAATGACAATTCTACACCCGGGACTTCTTCTTCTATTTCATATTCTTCAAACACAACATGGCCACCACTTGCCACTAGCGCCGCCACCGTGCCGTCGTACTGGCGCCACCGTCCAGAACCATTGTAGTTTGCTCAGAACTACTGGACATACTCTATTTACTAGCCACACTCAATAGGCGTGTCCACCAAGCTCTTCGGTGTCCACCCTCCGTCTACCTTCGTCCACCCCCCATCCACCCGCGCCCACCAATCTCTGTCATCGTCCAACCCCAGCCGCGTCCCACTACATCCATTATCACCCCTCTCTGGTTCCCGCCACCACAGCCCCCACTGCACCACCACCACCCTGACGTCACTCCCATCTTGGCAGTACTGCAAACCATAGATCCGCCTCTACTCACCTCCATCCACTCTCCCTGCCGCACTCTACCCTAGCCCCGTCATCCACCATCCGGCGCGTCCACCAAGCTCATCGGCGTCCACCTTCGTCCACCCCCCGTCCACCTGTGTCCACCAAGCTTCGCTGCCGTCCACCCCCGGCCTCATGCCACCACATCCTCCACCACTCCCCGCTACACCATAGCTCCCACCGCTTCACCACAGCCCTCACCACGCCACTACCACCCCAACGTCACTCCTATCCTAGTGCCACTCCATACCCTAGATCTGCCTCTACTCCCCTGACACCATTGCAAATCCTAGATCTGCCTCTACTCGCCTCCATCCACTCTCCCCACCGTACTCCACCCTATCCCCGTCGTCGCACAAATCCTTCGTCGCTAGCTAACCCTACATCCGCCTCTCTCTTCTCCATCTGCTCCATCGCTGCTACCACTGTTCCATCTGCTTCTCTCTCACCTCCATCTGACTCCTCTTGCCTTAGTCTGCTGGCAAATTTGACATGGTGGTAGTGGTGGAAAGAAATGGACACGGTGGTGGTGGAAAAGGGACACAATGGTGGTGGTGGAAAGAAATCAAGAAGAAAGGGATGAAGAAAGGGACAACGACAGATATTTTGATTTCATTTCACCCTGTCCACGAAGCTCATGGGGTATAATGGTCAGAGGTATAACGGGCTTATTTTATTTTATTTTTAAAATTTTAAATCAGGGGTATAATGGTCATTTTACCTATTTCCAACCAATTTGGTTGTTGACATTTTGGTCTATGAAATTCAAGGTTATTTTTTGTACTTTTATATTTTACAAGGTCATTTCTGCACTTTCGACCAAAATATAGGGTTAAAATGCATCTTTCTCTATTAATAATTATCATGAATTTTATATATGGGATAATTTTTTTTGAAACATTAGCAACCAAATTACATATTAACATCCTAATTTAGGACCTAACTAGGATACATCACTATTAAATCTATGGAAGCTCAGTGGAGCATGAAACTCCATCCATTTGATAGCTAAGGACGCTCTCCTGAGAACCAACGAAGTGCTGCCACCAAAATCGGAACCACCACGATCTCACCATCATCGATCACCTGCAAGTTGGAAAACCAAGTCGGGAACCACCGACACGAGATGGTATACCTTTCGATTGTGTCTAGAGGTTATTTTTTCCGACTATATTTACACACTCTATCATTTACTACATAACTAAAATAGTTTCTTGTTAAACTATTATAAATATTAGGATGAAATTTAAAAAATAATTATATACTTTTGTGAATGTGTCGAATTAACTATGGGTTCTTCGAAAGTGTTGAAACAATCCTAAATATTTGTTGAATGCTTCCATTATGTCCAACTGACACCAACACTGTTGTCAAAATTGCAGGGTCATTTTGATACTTTCAAGAGCCCAGAGACATTTTTACACTTTCAAAAACCTCAAGGTTTTTTAGTACTTTTGAATAAACATATGATCATTTTCACACAGTTATCTAAATATTACTATTATAATAAATTTTATTTTATTCATTATTCAATGATTTCTAACTAAATTTATTATTTAACTTCAAAACTTATATAAGCTCTTTTTAGATAATTAAACTTTAGAATTTATTGTTTAATTTTAATTTAAATTTGACATGCAAAAAGAATTAAAAAATTAATCTTTACTTTTTTTTATCAACAACAGTGAGCAGCGCGCAGTGAGACTCTTTAAACGAAATAATCTACTATTAGTTATTTTAATGATTGATTCGGGAAAAAAGTATAATTTTGGTCCCCTAAATGAAATTCCTGGTTCCACCCCTGACCATTGGGGATGTCGCCGTCATAGGTGCGAATCGTAGAGGCTTCGCCGTGCAGAGGTGTCGTTGTCGCCGTGTAGAGGTGTCATCATCACCGTGCAGAGGCGTCGTAAATTATAGTGGTGTAACTAGAACATAGCGTCGCATCGATCTAGCCAGAGTCAAATGGATCTTGCCGGCATCGCATTAATTTTGTCGGCGAAAGAAGAATTCTGGCGTAGTTTGATTTGCGTACTGATTATTGGACAAAATCTATAGTATATATTAAAGGAGGTCATTTTTGCCACATGACATTCACACATAATTCTTGTCAAGTGGCATTCACACATAATTCCGCATCAATATATAAAATTAATTGAAAATATAATACTTTATAAAGTCAACCCCCAATTTACAATGCAAATCTCTTCCCCACTTTCAATGTTCTTCCTATACATCAATGTTTTTCAATTAATGAGCAACTAATCATACCCTATTTACGAGGATGCACTTTTTTTTTATTCTCAATCTCCATTTGTTAGGAAATTCTTTCATAATACTTATTTTTGACAGTATATATTTTTAAATTTGATACACTTTCCATTTGGGTTTAGCTTTTTAATATTATCAAATTTCATTTTATGATAATAAGTTAATCATTTTCATCTACTTATTATTAGTTTTTTACTCACTGCAATCAATTCTTTCCACATAATTTAATTCACCTACAAAAATATCTAAAATTACTATGTTAAATATATAGAATAATAGTATGGATTAAATTTATTTATATATATAAGTGTTTCTAATAATTTTTAAGTTTGAGACAAAAATTAGCATAAAATGGTTTATATAAATATTAAATATATAATGGAAAATTTTATTTGTAAATAATTTCAATGGTTTATTTAGTACTTTGTAAATTTTATTTGCAATTTTTCTTAGAGTTCATCTCTTGAAAACAGTCTTTTCATTATGGAAAGACCAAATTTTAAATTGTAAATTAGAAGAAATCAAAATAAAAATTTTGGATTGCATTAATAGAGTCATAAACTTATGACTACTACATGTTATATATAAAAAATTAATATTGCAACTATAAACTTTTACCTTTGTAGAATTCTAATTCAACTTCGTCTTTCCATATATCTGTGGAAAGGCGGTCTTTCCCAAGATTTTGTTATTTATACGACCTTATTTTATTTTTGTTAACTAATAATTAGAAATGACATATTTTAGTACATATCAATATGCGATTGGTAATAATATTTAAAAATGAGTTAGTCTTTTAAAAGACCATATTTCCATAAGTTATGGAAAAATCAAGGTTTAAATTGCAAATCAGAAGAAATCAAGATAAAAATTTTGGGTTACATTAATCAGGTCATAAACTTATAACTACTGCACGTTGCAGAATAATTTTTTAATATTGCAACTAAAACCTTTAACCTTTCTATAATTCTAATTCAACTCCGTCTTTCCATGTATCTATGGAAATGCGGTTTTTCCCAAGATTTTGCCAAATTGTTTTAACAAAATATTTATTGAAACTATAATAAAAATATAGAGGGTAGTCATTTATGAATTAATATAAGTTTGGGCATCGGCCCGGGTGTTACCTGGTTTTTATTAATGTGCTTACTTTTCCGAGTATTGTTTTAAAAATTAATACTCCCCTGACCCAATATAAACTGCAATTATACTATTCATTAGTAAAAAATGAATAATTTCAACTATAATTTTTTTGATAAACATAATTATTTCAAATATGTAGTAAAACTGAAAATGAAAATGAAAATTATAACCATCCAAAGTGGAAGTCCCTAGCCACATCTCTTCTTCACTCAAAATGTTCTCTCCAAAACTATTTAATTTACCTTTAAAATACACCTCTATCGGAATACACCTCTATCGGGAGGAAAAAATGACAGAGTCATTGCTGGACCACAGAGCAGTGGATTCATATGTCGGAGTTGATCAAGGCGCTGCCGAAGCTGAAGATCGTGGCAACGTTAACATGTGGAAATTAGACGATTTCCACACGACGTGAACCTGAGCATGGTGGAAGACATTCAACATCAGCAGGTTCCTGGAGAATAGGGTGGAACCCGTACACGAGAGGCGAAAGGCCTTTCCGTCCAACGAGTGATATTAACGTGCTCTGTTGGAGAAGAAAACTAGAGGTCGTAAACTCCACGTGCGATAGGTCTGAATTCGGTTGGCGTGTGCAGACACGCACATGGAGATTGCTGCCAGAATCCTCCGCTCCTTACACTAGACAGGGATCAGGTTCTAGTTCTTGGTATCAACGGTTAGTTTCCAATCTCTCACGACGATTTCTAAACTGTATCTGTGAGCATTTTTTGGATGATGTGATGATAATGTTATGATGATGTTATGTTGTTATGTGATGATGTTATGATGATGTTATGTTGTTAAGTGATGTTGTTATTTGTTATTAGACTAGTTAGTTAACACCGTGCATTGCACAATGGGTTGGATAATGAATTGTATTAATAGTTTTATGGCACTTCGTTTTATATTAAAGTATTTTATGATAAATAAGAAAGAAATGAAGTTTTGAGATGGAGGTGACTACTGAAGAATAGGTACATAGACATCGGTATTTGGCTACATATATACCGGTGCATGTGTACATGTCCTACAGTAGTGGGTAAACTATGAAACAAACAAAGTTTTATTTTCTAAATATGTTGTTAAAAGCCATGTAACTAAACATATAATTACAAAGTCGAAGTAATGTGTCGCTAATTACTAAAAAATGGACGACCCACCTTCTCATCTACAATCTGCACAAGAGATAAACTTTCATCATTTTGCAAAAGTTTCTATAGAGAAGAGGTAAACAACTACATCAATTAATAAGAGCCCCCTTCTTTGCTAGTGATTTTTTAGTGTTCCAAAAAGTAACCGTGTTTAAAACAATGACCATCAATCAACACACTCCCATTTTTTCAACTATAACGACAATTGCAGCATTAACATTAAAAAAATGTGGAATAATACATATCAAACTTGATAGTTAAAGTTAGTGAACCAGCGAATTGCAATGCTTCAACTCTGTTTAATTTAGGGCTAGTCAAGCATTCTCACCACAAAAATACCACCACCCCCTTCCTCAAACCTAAGTACTAATCCAACCACCACTATAAAAGAAATAGACACACTCCACATCCATTCCCAACTACATTGCAATAAAATCAAGCAAATTCTAATCCAAAACTCTCCACAAATGTGTTTTTTTAAAGTACATGCATTGAACTCACATTGTATTCACTACAAAATGAATCAACAAAAAATCAAATAACCTAGCTATACTGTGCAAGAAGCAATATATTACCTTTAGAAATGAAGCCAAATGAAATGCTAAGAGGTGGTGAAAATGATTTATCTAGCAAATTTTATTGTACATGAAAATGGTTGTGAATGTTTCATGCATTGTATATTACTTTGCTCATTATCCAACCTGAAAATGGCCTAAAAAACTTCCCCCCACCTAATTGGTTGACGTCCTCGGCAACCTGAAAATGTTCTTGATTTCACATTATACATTTAAATTATATTGTATCCTGCGCAGTACATTAAAATGGTGGTGAAATCAAGAGCAATAATATAGTACCCGAAACTCCCAACATAATCACAAGTCATATAAGAGCAGGTTAGTTTATTGGTAACTGTAAGAACACAAAAGAAAAAAAAAATCATCCGGTAACTCACTCTTTAGTAGCTGGCTTCAAAACATCATCTCAGTTCTTTAATATATGCAAGAGTCTACCTCCTTAGAAGTACTATCCTCATCATTCATTTCAGCGTCATCTTTACTATCTTTTTTTTTCTCTTTTTGATCCTCTTTTTATTTTATTAGAATCGTCTCCAGGGGTAGCACCATCAGTTGTTTTCCTATTTGACCAAAAAACAAGGGGAAAACAAAAGTAAACAATTGATAGAAGGGGGGAAATCATGAACAAAAATTTGGCTAAGAACTACTAAAAATATAATATTCCAAATCAAGAAACTAAACATCTTCAACAAACTATCCTGCTCATTTTGCTACTGTAGTCTCTACATAAGTTATGCCGATGAAGCCCTCTACATTTACCAAAATCAACAATGCACAGAGACCATTGTTGCAACCATTTCTCATAGTCTTCTTCTCTGAGTATGGGTGTTGGCTGAAATCCCATGGGGTGGAAAAATATTTGTTGGAATGCTAATACTAAAACCCTCAACAATGTATCCCATGGGTGGCGCCGATGGCCCCTCACCACCCCCGATTTTTTCCTAAGTAAATCAATTCTCTCATGCCATGAAATGCAAAAACAACTACAGAATCAAAAGGCAAAAACAATCATACGCATAGATTGAATGTATTACAGCTCACGTCATTTTCATACACTGAATATATTATTCAAATACAAACACTATATGCATAGCTGCCTAAACACATTAAAAAGGAGCTCAATCCAACACCATAAATTTATACCATGCCTTCACATTGTACCTAATGAAAGTACATGTAGCAAACAAAGAAATGCTATTTTCCCCTTAAAACAGCATAGATGAGGGGGAAGTAATGTTACAAGATGACGAAGGGGGCTTAGATAATCTAGGAAAATTGAAGCACACTAGCGAATAAAGTGTTCAAAAACTTGGGGGAAAAACCCAGCATCATTAAGGGAACACTTTAAAGCGCCCTGCTCTCTCCTCCGCTGCAACAATTGTTCTCTTACCTTTCATGATAACTCAGCATAAGCCTTCCTCACCTTTGCATATTTATCTGATTGTTCAGCAAGTTCCATTGAAAGTTTGCTTAGTTAGCAGGCAAACCAACACAAAAAATAAGCACAAGTCAAAGGTTGCTGGAAATTTTGTAATTCAAGAAAATAGGGGATTTTTCCATACTCACCAGTACAATGGACACAGGGTATAAAAACATACAAATGTCAAATAATCATCAGAATTCTCAAATATATTGGATCGAGGTACAGTTTAGTATGTAAGGTACACAACCAGCTTTATGATTTCCTGATTTCCATCATGGCTTAGAAGAGTGTAACTTAATCATTCCATCATGCTTTTTGAGAGTCTAACTCAATCTTTCCATCATAATTTAGAATAGTATAACTCAATGTAAAACACCCAAAAAAAGTCTAGCTCATATTTATCAGCAACATGAACAAATCCTAGTTCATATGAAACCATTTTTTCCTGAAAACACCGACATGAAAGTTTCAATCTAATCATATTCAACTAGTAATTCTAAAACATTAAAAACAAATTTAATAGTTTGAGCGTCAAGTGTTGGAAAAACACAAGGCCTGATTGAGTCAAAAGTATATAACATTTGATTAGCTATGCTAATATATGGGTACATATAACTATTTCACTCTCAGTAAAATAGCGGCAAAGAACCAACAACAACAGATCATAAAAAAGAAAAACACACATGTAACATGTAGGGATTAATCTTTTAGTGACTTAGAGGAACATTTTAAAGCAGCTTGCTCCCTCCTGCGCAACAGCATTTTATTTTTGGCGTCCGTCGATAGCTCGGCATAGGCTTTTCTCCTCCTTGCATTTTTATCTAATTTATCACCAGAATCCATTGGAAGGATTGAATGATGAATGAATCATGAGATTAAAAATAAAAGTAAAATTGCAAAAGCATGAAACTGAAACTGCAATTTGAGAGAAACTTTTCGTACTAGAACTGTAGATACTTGAATTAGAAAAAAAAGATGGGATAAATTGTTGCCAAACAGTTTTTGCACATAAATCAAACTCCAATGCATAGTACTCTACAATTTCTGCTAGGGCCCAAATGCACCACTGAATTCCAAGGCTTTCTCGTGCGCCCCAACAATGTTCGTGAATTTTGAAGCCTCATATGGGAAGAGGGAGGATAGGGAAAAAATTGAGTGAATTCTAAAGGCTCACATGGAAAGAGGGAGAATGGGAAGACAAAACATCGTCGTTTCTAGTAGCCACCAAATCTGCCACTATACAAAGCTAAGAAAAAGATATGGGGACACCGTACCTCAAGTGAATTTCCAACCTGTATCTCTTTGTTTTTTGTGTAGATTTGAGATTTTCAATTGATGTTTTGTTAGTTTTAGTTGACTTTTGTAATTTTCATATTGAAATTTTGAAATTGATACTTAATTTGACAATTTAATCTTCGTTGATGTTTTATGATTTTTAGTTGATTATTATGTTTTTCAGTTTGACATTTTTAAATTGATATTTAAATTGATAATTTAAGCTTTGTTGATGTTTTGTGATTTTCCGTTGATGTTTTGTTAGTTTTGCTGATGTTTATGATTTTTAGTTTGACATTCTGAAGTAGATATTTAATTTGACAATTTAATCGTTTGTTGATATTTTGTGATTTTCTGTTGATGTTCTATTAGTTGTAGTTTATGTTTATGATTTTCAATTTGATGATAATATTGATGTTTTTCAATTTTTTGTTGATATTTTTTTATTTTTTACAATATTTTTTGTTGCAATTGTACTTGATTTTTTATGATTTTCAGTTGATATTTTGTTAGTTGTAGTTGATGTTTATGATATTCAGTTTGGCAATTATGTTGATTTTTTGTAAATTTTATTGATAATTATTTGATAATTTTAAGGGAAAAAATTGTCTGTTGCAGCATGAGGGAGAAGAATTGGGAAAAGATTCTTGGAAAAAGAATTGGGGAAAGGTCCCTGGGAAAAAATTGGGGAAAGATCCTTGGGAAAATATTGAAGATAGGTACCCAAAGTTAGAATAGAGTTGGAATTGCATAAATGTCATTGCCTAAAGTTTAGGTTGTTTAACAGGAGACCATCTCTATATAATTTAGTTACTATTTTCTATGTTCTACTCTCTTTTGTCCTAATAATA